>BQNB010108648.1:0-22915 GCA_026074375.1 Tanacetum coccineum
ATATCCTTGTGTAACTGTGCTATGACTTAACACCCAATTGTTGTATATTCCGCTGCGTGAACTTTGGGGGTGTTAAAATGGGATCAAAATCAATCTTTTGTACCTAAGGATTCTGAGATTGAAAAAGAAGTGATGAAAAGATCTGGATTTGATTTTCAAAAGTAACCTGCTAAAAGACAAAAGGTTAGAGAAGTTTCAGAGTCAGTTGAAGAACAATTTGCAGGAAAAGAAAAAGAAGTGTCAGAAGAAGAACTAAAGAAACTATTAGTAATAGTTCCGGTAGAAGAAGTATACATTAAAGCTCTACAGGTTAAATATCCAATTATAGACTGGGAAGTTCTCACTGAAGAATCAAGAAGTTACTGGAGAATTATAAGAGTTGGAAACCATATAGAGGTCTATCTTTATTTTAAAGGACATGTTGAAGAGATTTGATAGAGATGACCTGGAAAAGCTTTGGGATCTGGTTAAGAAGAAGTTTAGTTCAACAGAACCTACAGTTGATAAAGAGAAGGTCTTATGGGTTAAATTAAAGAGGTTATTTGAACCAGATGATGATACACTATGGAAGCTTCAGAGATATATGCATGATCCATTAAAATGGATATTTTATGATACATGTGGTGTTCACCATGTGTCTACAGAAAGAGGACATGACATCTTTATGCTAGTTGAAACAGATTATCCACTGACAAGAGCACTTATAACTGTAATGTTGGTTAACAAACTTCAAGTGGATGAATCTTCAGAGATGGCCAATGAGCTTTTAAGGAAAATCTTCTATCAGGTAGAAAGATCAAGAACTTGAAGTGTTTGAAAGAATCCTCTCAGAGCCAAAAGGTTTAATTCATGAAATGTTTATACTGCTCAGATTATAACTAACAGTACTAACTGGTTAGTACTGCTAGAGTAAAAGTTAGCACTGCTAGTACTAACTTAACACTGGTGAAGAAGATTAATACTGCTGACAAAGTTTGAAGATTGCATGAAGATAAAGACGTGTGAAGAGTTATAAAGACGTGTTAAGAGATATGTATTAGTGTATATCTTATATAATTAGAAGATATGTTGATATCTTATAGAAGTTTAGAAGATTTGTAGTTATCTTGTAAAGGACTCCTTGGTGTATAAAAGGAGATCCTAGGTTATGGTTTTATATATCAGTTTCTCATAGTTCTCATAGCTTCAAGGTTGTAAACCCTAACACTATCAAAGAGTGTTCGTATTAATATATTGAAGCTTATTGTTTTGGTTATATTTTCTGTTTTGTCAAACATACATTACTGTTCCATTGGTTATACTTCTTAGTGGTATAAACTAGATTCCGCATAGTTTATATCATTCACTCAAAGTTTCATTCTTAGTACTTTTGGATTTATCCAAGGATACTAAACCTTACATCAAGCTAAGGAGTTAAAGATCTATTCATTGGGATCAACAAGTGGTATCAGAGCTTGTTGTGAAGCTTTGAATAAGAAGAAACAATCAATCTCTACTAGATCTATCTCTCAGTGATAAGATGGAGGCAGGAACTACTTCTACAACTCTGACTGCAAAACTTCCTATCCTTAACCCAGGGGAATATGATCTCTGGTTAATGAGGATAGAACAATACTTCCTCATGACTGATTACTCCCTCTGGGAAGTAATTCTAAATGGCAACAAAGTGCTGAAAAGAAGAGTTGGAGAAATTGAGCAAGAATATGAACCTACTACAGCAGAAGAAAAGCAGGATAGAAGGAATGAGATAAAAGCTAGAGGAACTCTGTTAATGGCTCTCCTAAATAAGGATCAACTGAAGTTCCATTCATATAAGGATGCAAAACTGCTCATGCAAGAAAGTTTAGAGGACTTTACTCAAGCAATAATATGAGAACTTTTCAGGATCAAGCTCAAAAATAATAGATCAAACTTTTGATAGGTTGCAAAAACTTATTAGTCAGTTGGAGATCCAAGGTAAAACAATTTCTCAAGAGGACATGAACTTAAAACTGTTAAGAAGTCTTCCATCTGAATGGAAGACTCATGCTTTAACCTGGAGGAATAAAGTGGAAATTAAAACCATCAGTTTAGATGACTTGTATAACTACTTAAAGATATATGAGCTTGAACTCAAAGATTTAACAAACACAAGTTAAAATTTACAAAATGTGGCTTTTGTGTCTTCCAACAGCACTAACAGTAACAGCAGTACAAATGAAGCAGATAACACTGCTTATGGAGTTGGTACTGCTCATACTCAAAGTAATCCTACATCTGGAGATAACCTTAGTAAAGCTATAATTTGTGCTTTCCTAGCTAGTCAGCCTAATTCTCCTCAAATGTCAAGAGAGGATCTAGAACAAGTTGATCCTGATGACCTAGAAGAAATGGATCTACAATGGGAAATGGCAATGCTGACAATTAGAGCTAGGAGATTCATTAAAAGGACTTGCAGAAAGTTAGATGTAAATGGTCAAAGAGTTGGATTTGATAGGTCAAAAGTGGAGTGCTACAATTGTCATAAGTATGGTCACTTTGCAAGAGAATGTAGAGCTCTAAGAAATCAAGATAACAGAGGAAAAGAGAGTAATAAAAGGACTATGACAATAGAGTCTCCTACTGAAAATACCTTGGTTGCTCAAGATGGAATTGGAGGGTATGATTGGAGCTACTAAGGTGAAGAAGAGCATCCTATAAACTTTGCATTAATGGTATACACATCTTCAGGAAGTTCTTCCAGTTCAGATTCTAAAGTAAATTCATGTTCTAAATCATGTGTAAAAGCTTATGCTACTCTTAAAGAACAATATGACAATTTGAATTCTGATTACAACAAGTCTCAATTTAATTTAGTATCTTATAAAGTAGGTTTAGAGTCAGTAGAAGCTAGACTATCTCACTATAAGAAAAATGAGGCTGTGTTTAAAGAGAGCATTAATGGTTTAAAACTTGATGTTAGACTAAGAGATACTGCTTTAGTTGAAAACAAAAAGAAATTGGAAAAAGCAAAAAAAAAAAAGAAAGAGATGAGTTAAAACTAACATTAGAGAAGTTTCAAAATTCATCTAAATCTTTAAATAATTTGCTGGAAAGTCAAGTTAGTGATAAGTTTAAAACTTGATAAGGATATAATGCAGCTACTGCAGATTCTCTTACAGTAAAAAGTTTTGTGAATTCATCTGAGATGTTAGAAAATCCAGAGTATAATAAGTCTAGGGGATATCATGTAGTTCCTCTACCCTATACAGGGAATTTCATACCTTGCAAACTTGATTTAACATTTATAGATAAAATAGTTAAAAGTGAAAAATATGGATATTACTACTGTTGTTACACCTATTGATGTTGAGAAAGTTGTGTCAAATCATGAGTCTGCTGGTGTAAAAAATAATGGTTATGCAGTAGAACCTAAAACTGTTAGGGAAAACAGCTTTATACCTCCAATCATTAAGGATTAGAATTCTGATGATGAAAGTGAGATAGATTATATTATTAGACCTAGCATTGAAAAGATAAATTTTGTTAAGCCTGCTAGGGAAACAGTAGAGAAGGTAGAGATATCTAAACCAAACAAACACTATCCTAGGGGGAACCAAAGAAATTGGAACAATCTTATGTCCAAAAGAATAGGAAGTGAATTTAAAATGATTAATAAAGCTTGTTATGTTTGTGCTAGTTTTGAGCATCTTCATTATGTGTGTGATAAAAAGGTTATAAGACCAGTGTGGAACAACTCAAGTAGGGTGAATCATAAGAACTTTGCTAATAAAATGACTTACCCTCATCCTAATAGAGGGCTCAAAACCAACTATGAATCATCCTAGATCAATATCAAATGCTTACAAAAAGGGATATTCACAAGTCACAAGGACATTTAACAAGTTTTCAGCAAACAAGAACAGTATTTTCAATAAAAAGGTTAATACTGTTAGGGTAAAAGATACTACTGCTAGGGATAGAGCAGTAGTAACTGAAAATAAGGGAAAATGGGCTAATGCTGTTAAGGCCTCAGCATGCTGGGTTTGGAAAGCCAAAAATAGTAGTGCATCAAATACTTTCAAGAAATATTCTTACATTGATGCACGAGGCAGGTCTAAGTCAATAATGGCTTGGATCCCTAAAAGAGTCTAATTCTCTTATTTTATGTGCAGGGTAACCCACAGCAGAAGGAGTACAAGGAAAAAGAAGTTATTGACAGTGGTTGCTCTAGGCACATGACTGGAAACAAATGCTATCTTACTAAATATGAAGATTATGATGGTGGTTTTCTTTCCTTTGGAGATGGTAAAGGAAGAATTTCTGGTAAAGGTAAAACGGAAAATTAGTTTTGGTAATGTGTACTTTTGGAAGGGCTTAAGTATAACTTATTTAGTATGTCACAAATTTGTGACAAAAATAATTAATTTTTTTTTTTGACATGATGTCTTATGTCTTATCTTCTGACTTAAGAACTTGATGAAAGTCAAGGTCTTGCTGAGAGTTCCAAGTAAGGATATAATTTACAGTGTTGACCTAAGAGTGTTGTTCCATAAAGGTTTAACTTGCCTCTTTGCTAAGGGCCACAATTGATGAATCCAATTTATGGCACAGGAGGCTTGGACACATTAACTTTAAAAACATACACAAACTTATGAGGGGAAACCTTGTTAGAGGTTTGCCTTCAATTGTTTTTGAAAATGACCATTCTTGTGAACTCAATCAGCAAAACCCTTACCATATGCTTCGTATGGGACCTATTTGGCTCTTACATAGTAAGAGCTTTATGAAAAAGTCTTATTGCCTAGTTGTCACTGATGACTTTAGTAGATTTTCTTGGGTATTCTTTTTGGCCACTAAGGTATAAGACAAGCTGGGATATAAACGACCTTCATACACTGAAATAGTAAATCTACTAGCCACAAAGAAAAAGTTATCAGAAAGTGACAATGGAACTGAGTTCAAAAATAGTGTAATGAATCAGTTCTGTGAAATGAAGGGTATTAAGAGGGAATTCAGTGTTGCTAGGACTCCTCAGCAGAATGGTGTTGCTGAGAGGAGGAATAGAACACTGATAGAGGCTGCAAGAACTTAGTTAGTTGTCTTAAGTTGCAACCAACCTTTGAGGCTTAAAGCAGTATACTGTTTTTGCTATGTGCTAAATAGGGTCTTAGTCATTAAGCCTCATACCAAGACACCTTATGAACTTATTCGTGGAAGAACCCCATTGATAGACTTCATGAAACCTTTTGGGTGTCCTGTTACCATCTTAAATACCAGGGATCATCTAGGCAAGTTTGATGGAAAAGCTGATGAGGGATTTTTTGTTGGGTACTCTGTGGTTAGCAAGGCTATGAGAGTATTTAACAAGAGGACCAGGATAGTTGAAGAGACCCTCTAAACACTAGATTTCTTGAAATGACCTAATGTGACAGGAAATAGACCAGACTGGCTTTTTGATGTTGATTCTTTGACAAAATCTATGAACTATGTGCCAGTTGTTGCAGGAAATCAAACTAATGATATTGCGGAACTAGAGATAATATTGTTGTAGGTTCAGCTTGAAAAGAAGACAGAACCTGGACAAGAGTACATCCTGATACCTTTCTGTACAACTAATCCATTAATCTCTTAAGGTCCTAAGGATAGTGAAGAAGATGTTGGAGTGAAGCCTAGAGAAGTGGATGGAAGTGAAGCTTCAGATAAAGATGGGAAGGACTGTTACAAGACTCAGAAGTGGTGTGAAGGCTTATCAACAAGAAAAAAGAAGTCTGTACATCCTAACAGCACTAATAGTATTAATACTGTTAGTACACCTGTTAGTACTACTGAACCATCTACTACTAATGATGCTCCATCATCACCAGTCAATGCTGCTAAAACTTCTGAGGAACATCTATTTGAACAATTTTCTCCTTTCAAAAACGCATTTACTCTTCCAGATGTTCCAAATATGTCTCCATTGGATGATAACACTAGAACTTTTGCTAGTGCATATGATGATGAAGATGTGGGTACAGAAGCTGACCTCAACAACTTGGAAACAACCATGAATGTCAGTCCTATTCCCATAACCAGAATTGACAAAGATCATCCTAAAGACCAAATCATTGGAGACTTAAATTTAGCTATTCAAACAAGGAGAATGACCAAGATTTTTGATGAACATGCTATGGTTAGGGTTACCTTAATTAAGAGAGGGAGAACAAATCACAAAGATTATCAAAACTGCTTGTTTGCCTATTTTCTCTCTCAAAAGGAATCCAAGAAGGTGATTCAAGCTCTGGAAATAGTAGAGGAAAGAGATTAGCCATCTCTATGGTTGTAGAGGCGTGGTTGAGTGAGAAGGAAGAGGTGTTATCGAAAGACAAGAGTGTTTTCGTCAAAGAGAAAGAATGTTTTCTTCGAAGAGAAAGAATGTTTTCGTCGAAGAGAAAGAATGTTTCGTAGAAGAGAAAGAATGTTTTCGTCGAAAGAAAGAATGTTTTCGTCGAAGAGAAAGAATGTTTCGTCGAAGAGATAAAATGTTTTTGTCAAAGAGAAAGTATGTTTCGTTGAAGAGAAAGAATGCTTTCATAAAAGAGAAAGGATTTTTTCGTCGAAGAGAAAAGGAGAGCGTTTTAACTTATGTTGTTAAAAGGCTTGAATAGGGATTTTCGGATATGACCTTAAACGTTTGCGATCGCAAGTTAAAGATACTTGAATATTTCAGATAAGTATTTAAGTTGTCAAACCTACTTGGAGGAGCGTTAGATTTGTATCATAACCTTTTCTTGACGAAAGAGTGTATGATTTGGAAGAAAGTAAGATGATGATCAAAGGAGTGTGTGAGTGAAGACTCTAAGAGATTTAATACCATTTTGCGACTCTTTTGACTTTTTAGATTTGTGACACGGACGCAAAGAAAAATATTCTAGTGTGAGAAAATGTATACCGAGATGAATAAGATATATAGATATAAGCATGCAAGTTTATCTAAGCATGCATCAACACAATAATCAACAAGATTAATATGTAAGACTATATGACATTTAAATATTAATTGTCATACATTAAACTAACATAGTGTAGGTGCACAATTAACACGTAAGTCATGTAAAATGACGCATACAAAATGTGATAATTTTAAATGCAATCATCATGTAAAACATGTTAGCATTTAGCACTTAGGAGCATGTGTTATATAGATAAACTAAGAGATATTTTATCTAAATTTCTAGTAAAAGGCAAACGCTTTTACAATAGACATGCATTCAATAGCTAAGCAAATAGAGAGTTGAGCATTAAGATAAACATGAAAGCATATAATTGCATTACATGGGAGCACGTTATCATCTTGAAAAAATAAAAAAAAATATGAACCTTTTCAAAGCTTATTAGATGAGATGCAAGTAGTCAAATTACTACGGGAGAAATCTCATTTCTTCTCTTGCTTAATGTGCACTCCTAATGAGATACAAAGTCCATTAATGTAGACTATAACATTTCTCATTTTCATGTCATTGTACGACTCTATTAATGATCATTATTTATTTTAGTCCAATATGCGTTTACTTTTAATTTGACTTTTAAGCTAAATCGCGTAGACTAGAAATAATCATTCAACAGTAAACGGTCACCAAAATTAAATTTAGGTTTACGTCATGAACAGTGTCTAATAATTAGTAGGGACGATAAATTATTTTTTTAAAAAAAAAAAAAAAACCCCCACAATTTTAAACAAAAAAAATTTGTTCATTCTTATTTCTATTGGTCACGTAAATGACTTACGTTTCGCAATAAAATACACTTAGACACACCACGGAAATACCTAGACTTACCTAGACTCAAACCAATACCCACTTCTAAATGCCCTAAACACAAAAAAATTAATCAAATCTTGTACAAATGTTCAATGTTGGCCGAATGTGGTGAGTTAATCCACATAGAAATCATCCTAAGTGATTTTCTAGCTAAGAAATCCTCTAATGATCTTAGCAAGTACTTGTACATCTTAATTCCCATAAATGCTAGTCCTAATGGTCTCCTACTAGTTTATTAACCAATGGTTAATAACCATTTTTGTTCCTTGATCCCTTCTAGCCGCGGCAAAACAAGAACCCACACACAAATCTTTGTGATTTCAAGGAATCAAACTAAATTTGTACTTCATGCCCTAATTAAAAAATATACTTAGTGTTTAACATAAAACAAGGTTGCAACAAACTAGAATTCCCTATAATTACAATTAACTAGGCTCTTTTTGGTTTGTTAGGAATAAGGAGAGTAACTAGCACAAAATTGTCTATAACTACTACTCCTAAGTTCACAAGATACATTTCTAAAACTTCTAAACACTCTCACTAAGAAAAACCTTCCTTATTTCTCCCTTTCCATTCAGCTACATCAATAACCGAACCATACGCGACTCACATTTCCCTTTCAAGAACACAAGTAATCTTAAAGACCCTTACTCGTTTAGGGAAGATACACGAGCTAAGAATTGTAGGTGTTACAAGCTTTGAAGATCGAGAAGTATTACAAGTTTGGTGTAACGCATTGCTTACTTGCAAACACTTAAAACAAATCTCTAGGACTCTTTGTAAGTCACGTTCAAGCTTATACACTTAGTGTTATAGTTGTTACTTGGTGTCTAGTCGTGTAGGTCACGTTATATATACGAATAACAATGCTCATAGGTGTGAACAAGATGTATTCGATCAATGCGTGGCATAGTGATGTATATACATTGATTTGCCTTGTGTGGTGCTAATACAAGTAAAAGGGTTAATGTAAGTAAGCTAGGACGTAAACTAGCATTTTATACTCAATAAAGGAAACGTACATGGAAATGAAACACTTATACTCGAACTACATAAAAACACCACGTAAACTCTACGTCTAAATGTTATGGCATGGCTTAGAAACGAACGTAGGACCTTATTAAAAGAATGCATGCGATATAGCATGACTTATTTGGCTTATCGAGTGCTTATTGGAAGTATAAGCCCTAAAACTAAATAAAAAGCCCAAGGGACCTTTAATGGGCTCGTTTATAACCCAATGGCCTACTATGGGACCCAACCGGCCCAACAGGCCACCCCTTTTTGAAGACCACAACTTATTATTAAGACTTACGAGCTTATTTAAAAGGCTAGTATGCTTATTGAACTTATAAAAACCCTAACCTAAAGGGTAAACCAAAACGGGACCTTATCGGGCTTCTAGCCCACCTAACGAGCCCTAATCGAAGCATATGCTCACAATCAAGACTCAAGGCAAGTTTATTGATGAATTCTCAAGCTCAATGAGCTTAATGGGCTTAAGTAACACTAATGGACCCTAAATAAATTAGCCGAAAGGCTTAAGGGGTTATTCGGGTTTCTATTAGGCCCAATAGGCCTAATAAGCTCAAAATAAGCTCCAATAAGCTCCCCGAGCTTATTTTCAGCTTAACAGACCCAAATAAGCTTAATAAGGGTTTTTGTACTTTTTGAAACTAGATTGGACCTTTAAAACACATAATGGACCTTAACGGGCCTAATGAGGCCCATTAAGCTAAAAATAAGCTCGTTGAGCTTATCTATAATGTCGAGACAGTTTTTACAGCTTATTGGGACTTAATAAAACATAATGCCACTTGTTGGGATTTAATTGGAGTTAAAATGCAATTTTTACAAGTCAGAGGACTAAAAGTGCCAATTTATAAACTATAGGGTTAAAACTGTCATTTTCAGATTTTAATAAGTTTAGGGGCTGTTTTGAACATTCTGAAAGATAAGGGGGCTGATATGAAACTATAAGGACCTAAATTGCAACCTTGTAAAGTGGAAGGACTAAAAGTGTAATTATTGAAACTTAAGGGTTTAAAATGCAAATGTTATATATTGATAGACCCAGGGACTGTTTTGTATTTATAAGAAACTTAAGGGTGTTTTGTAAACAAAAGTGAATTGTGTAAACACTTAACGATTCAGGCAAATTATAATCGATCTGTTATTCGTTTAACCAGAATTAATAAATATAGTATTATTACAAAGTTATACGTTTTCCCAAGTGCATGGTAATTATACAATTTCATGTGCGCACCCACATAAAGTGATGACAGTATATATAACCTTATAATGTGAATTTAGTTTTATACACTGAGTCATGTACCTAATATGTGGATAAGACTTAGACCGTATTTACTTAAAGGTATTTGACGGTGTGATCATTGCTTATTGGAGTATATATTTTATCTCCCGTGGGACTACTTCTAGGTGAGTTCATGCCCAATGTTTTACAATTATTTAAATGATTTACATCTTTGGGGTGAGAACATGCTTGTTTTACAAATTAGACGCAAGTGTACATTTTATACAATGATTACGTGTTTGCCTAAGTAGCGATAACCCACTGAGCCCTGTATCATGAACTGTCAATTTCTGGATTGTGAGCGTGAATGCTATAAAAGATCTTATTTGGATTGACAATCCCCGTTCAGGTGATTAGCTATCACCGGGAACGAACGTATACCATGTCGGAAGTGGGATGTTGCGGGTTAGAACATCATTCACGGGCATTCATTGGCATTATATTGCATTCATACATGTCGAGCTTCAGTGTCATAAGCTTAGGAAAACGTAATTACTTTTTATGATGTTTGCATTTGTTGCTTAATCATACACTTGGAAATCTTGCGGTCCTATTAATGATTTACATAAACCTATGAATTCACCAACTTTATGTTGATATTTTAAGCATGTTTTCTCAGGTCAATAAGGCACGAGGTGCTCAGATACATTGGGGGTCACTCTTTGGAAAGAGTCAGTACTAAAGATTTGGGCGTATTACATTTTGGGAACATTTGTTATAAACCGAAATCTTTACTTTATATGACGAACATTGAAGCCATGAGCTTATGTAATGAACAAGTATTTTGTTAATCCAATGTATCTTTTTAAAATGACACGTTTAGTGGTCGTTCTCATATCTTGTGCTATTGATCTATGAAGTAACACCCTCGGATATTCAACATTCTGCTGCTACCTAGATTTGGGGGTGTTACAGATTGGTATCTAGAGCCAAGGTTATAGAGAACCAGGTCAAAAGTTTTGTCTGGACTATAACCATTTTCAAACAATGTTTTCACAATGGGATTTGCGAGGGACATACATGCTTTACTTGTTACATCTAGCACTATTGACTACATGATACACACTTTTTAACATTTAGTAACCCTAAGTGCTTACATGATTGTATATGCGTATATAAATATTTAGGTATATTACTATAGACTCTTATAAATAAATTTATAGATATAACTAGGAGACCACTCTTATAATTAAAGCTTATTGGTCATATTCATACCGATCTTTCCTAGAAGTAATACTTTATAGGTTATTTAGCTTTTGCAGTAATCATGTCTTCTGCGACA
The DNA here is from genome assembly GCA_026074375.1 of Tanacetum coccineum. Lineage (NCBI taxonomy): Eukaryota > Viridiplantae > Streptophyta > Magnoliopsida > Asterales > Asteraceae > Tanacetum > Tanacetum coccineum. The sequence goes on from BQNB010108648.1 coordinate 11,357, forward strand.
TCTGCGGTTACCTACACTTCTGTTTACACCGACTCTGAGCCCGGCAGAGCCTTCTGGGGAGCCGATGATGAGGAGGTATCTAAGGGAGGCATTCCACGGGTCATCGTATTAGTTTACGACGGACTCCCGATACAGCTAGTAGCCCCACCATCACCGGATTACATACCAGGCCCAGAGGATCCACAGACACCGCCAGTTCCTCAGGACGAGGATGAGCGTGAGCCTATGTTCGTACAGGCACATGATCCTAACTACGTGCCAGAGCATATATACCCTGAGTATATACCATTGGAGGATGACCATGATTTTCTAGCTGAGGAGCAGCCATTACCTCCTGTTGATTCACCTTATTTAAATTAAAAACCACAAATTGTATTCAAACTTGCTGAGTTACCCGGATATGTTACTGAGTCAGATTCCGAGGAGGATCTAGAGGAGTACGAGGATGATGAAATAGAGGATGGTCTGGTCGACTATCCTATGGACGGGGAAGATGATGGAGATGATGATGACGGCGATTCATCTGGGGATGACGCTAATGGTAAGGATGAGGATGATGAGGATAAGGAGGAGGAGGAGGAGCACTTAGCTCGGCTGACTCTGCTATGGTTGTACTGATGAGAGCCTGTTTTCCACTAAGGGAACAAAAGCCTGTTATACAACGACCTCCATGGAATTACTATTGGGGCTAGATTACCGTCGGCCTCGACTTCACTTATCCTTCTACCAGAGCAGAGGTTGAGGATGACTTCTTGGGCCATGACTATCCATCACCATCACCACAGTATTTACTATCACCACCCTTGACAGGGGACGCCTTGTTAGGAGCATGCCCCACCGGCACATTCATCACCACCACCTATTGCCATCACCTACTACATCATCTGGGTGTCCAACCAATAGACACTTCTGATAGCATCCACTCAGGCCTTATTGACGAGTTACTGCCGCATTACCCATCACCTCCACTACCACCATCTCTTATACATTACACACCTATTGATCGTAGGTGTTTATATTCCCGTGTCTGATGAGCAACCACCCCGAATGAGAGTTGTATTTGTCCACCCTAGGCTCTAGATACCGAGGGGCGGGGAGAGTTCTACTGCTAGACCTACCAAGGTTGGGGGATAGGATTATGGATTTGTTCAGCACGTAGATGCTAAAGAGAAGGGCGACAGGGACTAGAGATTCTGGGTACGGTATTAGGGATAACTTGGGTCGATATCGGCAGAGGGCAGTTCCTTGAGATAGCAACTATGGACCATAGGAGAGTCAATACTAGGGTCACAGAGCTTGCTGTGCTTATGAGATGATACACATTGACTTGTATGCCTTACTAGAGGATAGCTCAGGGATTGTAGGTCTCGTATAATCACAGCGAGTCGATATTGGGAACTCGCAGGGGTCGATTTACTTATGGGGGATAGGATGACTCTCCATGAGACAGTATGGATGGTGGAGGAGGAGGCCTATACTTCCCGAGAGGCTTAGGCTCACTTGATAGGATTAAGTCAAGTGACTCATCAGGAGCTTCAGACCTATCGTGATCATGTGTATGCACATGAGACCCATCTCTAGGCACACCAAACACAGCTACAGCTGCAAGGTACTCTCATTCAGACACAACATCAAGTACATGAGACTCGCTTTCAAATGCAGCAGGCTGAGTTAGCAGCGCTTCGAGAGACTGACCCTAGGCGTCAGGCACAGATGGTAGAGACTCTTTGAGTCATTAGAGACATGAGGCGAGAGATGAGTGATACGCAGGCCAAGTTGTTAGCATTACGAGAGTAGCAGAGGAGAGCTAGACAGCCAGGACCAGAGGCTAGGATTCCAGATCACCAAGATGCTTCTGGGGATGCTGACAGTCACATCCAGTGATTTATGTTATTTTATCTTGCTAGGTCATTGTAAGGATGTATAAGTATTAGGGTTTTCCCCGCTAACATAGCCTTAGATCTTTTGTATTGTATTTTTGTTGTTAATATTTTTTAAATTTATTTTAATTTTTTTTTTTTAATAAATAATTTTAATATTAGATAGAAAAAAAAGCCGGTAACTATTTCATGTAAAATTTTCAAGGTTATGAATGAAATGGATGTGTTATGTCATACTATATACCTCTCTTGTGTTGATATCTCATATATTACATTATTATATTGCTATCATATAACCTTATGTTATGTCTTTGTGATTAGACAAATCATGGCACCTACGACCAGAAGAGGACCGAATGCCCCTGTTAACAACACCAACCCAAACAACATGACTCCAGAATCCATCCAAGCAATGATTGACCAAGCTCTTTTGCGAAACTCCACCAATGGAGATGGAAGCCACAGTTCACACGAGGATAACCGAAGGAACGTGCAAACTGCGCGCCCTTGTTTTACGCTGACTTCATGAAGTGTCAACCTTTGAACTTCAAGGGGACTGAAGGCGTGGTCGGTTTGACTCGGTGGATTGAGAAGATGGAGTCAGTTTTCAATATTAGTGGTTGTGCTATTGAGAATCAAGTGAAGTTTGCCACCTGCACTCTGTTAGGTGCTGCTTTGACTTGGTGGAATGGTCAGATAAGAACCTTAGGTCTTGAGGCATATGCAATGACTTGGGAAGTACTCAAGAAAAAGATGACGGACAAATATTGTCGCAGGGTGAATTCAGAAATTAGTATCGAGCTGTGGACCTAAGGTCAAGGGAACAATGTTCCAGCTACATGTACGTTTCCATAGAGATAACCCTGATATGTACCAAGTTTGTTGCCAACGAAAACCGAGAAGGTTGACAAGTACATCAGTGGACTTCTGACAAACATTTTGGGAACGTTAAATCTGCCAGACCCAAGAGTTGATGAGACTCATTGAGTTGGACAACGATGATGGATCAGAAACTCCACGACCTAACGCAGAAGGGCAGTCTAACAACAAAGGGAAGGCTGATGATTCATCCGATATCGACCATGAGTCTCCCGCAACAACCTACAAGAGAAGTGAATGTCGCCAAGGTCTACATTATGGGGACAGGCGATACGAAGCATAGGGGGATCTTTGCCCAAGTGCACCAAGTGTCATCTTCACCACAATGGCCCGTGCACCCAGAAGTGCCACAAGTGCAACAAAGTAGGGCATTTTGCTCGCGATTGCAGGGGTACTGGTAACACAAATGTTGCTAATACTCAGAAAGGCAATGGGGCAGCTCCCATGAAAAATGTTGTTTTAAGTGTGGAGCACGGGGCATTTCAAGAGGGATTGTCATAAATTAAAGAATAGGATGGAGTAATGGATGCACAGGCGGGGTTTATGCATTTGGGATGTATAAAGGAGGAAATTGGCATCGGGAATCACTGATGCATGTCGTCACGGGTAGGCCTCTTAAATAACCACTATGCATCTATCTTATTCGACTCTGGTGCCGATAGAAGCTTTATATCCACTGCATTTAGTTCCTTGATTAACATCGCCCCAACTCCATTAGAAAATTGTTATGATGTCGAATTAGCTGATGGGAAATTAGTCGGGATGACACTATTTATTACGAGGTTGCACTTTAAATTCTTAGACCATCATTCAACATAGATATTATGCCCGTAGAATGGGTAGTTTCGATGTCATTGTCTGTATGGACTGGTTAAGAAGATGTCACGCCGTGATCGTGTGCGATGAGAAACTTGTTCAAGTTCCCTATGGGAAAGAAACTTTGACTTTTTCTAGCAACAAGAGTAGCAACGGGAGAGAATCTCGGTTGATAGTTATCTCATGTTCAAAAGCTCTAGAAGTACATGGCAAAAGGATGCCAGGTCTTTTTAGCACAGATATCGCCAAGAAAGACGGAGGATCAAGCGGAAGGACAATTAAATTAAGGACGTACCAATCTGTCCGAGATTTTTCTAAAGTATTTCTCGAGATTGCCAGGTCTTCTCCGGCTCGACAGTGGAATTCCAAATCGACATAATCCCAAGAGTCGCGCCCGTAGCTCGAGCACCGTATCAATTGGCTCCATCCGAAATGAAGGAATTATCAGAACAATTACAAGAGCTTTCCGATAAAGGATTCATAAGGCAGTTCCTCACCTTGGGGAGCCCCGGTCTTGTTTGTCAAAAAGAAGGATGGGTCATTCAGAATGTGCATCGACTACCGAGAGTTGAATAAGCTGACAGTAAAGAATCGTTATCCACTCCCAAGGATCGACGATTTGTTTGATCAACTTCAAGGATCCAGTATCTATTCGAAGATAGATTTGAGATCGGGTTATCACCAGCTTAGGGTGCGGAGCAAGATATTCTGAAGATGGCATTCAGAACTCGGTATGGTCATTACGAGTTCCAATTTATGCCATTTGGACTCACGAACGCACCTTCAGTTTTCATGGACCTCATGAACCGAGTGTGCAAGAATTACTTAGATAAGTTCGTAATCGTCTTCATTGACGACATACTTATTTATTCAAAGACGAGGAAAAGAGCATGGGCAATCTTAAGGCAATTTTGGGATTGCTTAAGGAAAAGAAGCTGTACGCCAAATTTTTAAAATGCGAATTTTGGATTCCGAAGGTACAATTTCTCGGTCATGTCACTGATAGCCGAGGCATACATGTAGATCCAGCCAAGATAGAGTCTATAAAGGATTGGGCATCTCCTAAGACACCTACGGAAATTCGCCAATTCTTAGGCCTTGCTGGTTACTACCGGAGATTTATCGAAGGATTCTCGAAGATCGCTAAGTCAATGACAAAGCTTACTCAGAAAGGAATTAAGTTCGACTGGGGCGAGAAAGAAGAAAATGCTTTTCAGTTGATAAAGCAGAAGTTGTGCAGTGCGCCAATTCTGGCTTTACCTGAAGGAAGCGAAGACTTTGTGGTCTATTGCGATGCATCACACAAAGGTTTAGGAGCTGTGTTAATGCAGAGGGAGAAGGTGATTGCCTATGCCTCCCGACAGTTAAAAGTTCATGAGAAAAACTACACCACTCATGATTTGGAACTCGGTTCGGTAGTATTTGCTCTAAAGATATGGAGACACTATCTATACGGAACCATAGATGCCCGTGTCTCACTGACACAAAAAGCCTACAACACATTATGACCAAAAAGCGTTAACATGAGGCAACGACGTTGGCTAGAGTTGCTAAGTGATTATGATTGTGACATTTGTTATCACCCAGGCAAGGCAAACGTAGTGGCAGATGCTTTGAGCCATAAAGAACGGGATGAGCCGTTGCGGGTTCGAGCTTTAGTTATGACTATTAGCTTGGATCTTCCCAAACAAATACTGGCAGCACAGATCGAAGCCTTGAAACCAGAAAATCTAAAGAAAGAAGATGTAGGCGGTATGATCAGAACTGATATACCCAAGGAAAGGTTGGAACCACACGCCGATAGAACTTTATGTTTAAACGGCAGGAGTTGGTTACGTTGCTATGGCGACTTGAGATCCGTGATCATGCACGAATGCCACAAGTTAAAGTACTATATCCATCCAGGTTCTAAAAAGATGTACCAGGACATGAAAAAGTTGTACTGGCGGCCTAACATAAAAGCTGACATCGCCACATATGTTAGCAAGTACTTGACATGTGCTAAGGTCAAGGCCGAACACAAAAATAACATATCAAAGGCCACTCAGGGGGGGTATTTTTTTTTTACTGGTCCAACCCAAAATTCCGTGTGGAAAATGTGATACCTTCACGATGGATTTTGTCACTAAACTCCCTAAGTCATCACAAGGTCTAGACACCATCTGGGTGATTGTGGATCGACTTACAAAATCTGCTCACTTTTTACCAATAAGGGAGACTGACCCTTTGGATAAATTGGCAAAGTTGTATTTGGATAGAATAGTGACAAGACACGGAACGCCTGTTTCAATCATCTGTGATCGTGATGGGAAATTCACGTCAAATTTTTGGAGAACATTTCAGAAAACTTTGGGTACAAGTCTAGATATGAGTACGGCATACCATCCGCAAACAGACGGACAGAGCGAGAGAACTATCCAAACTCTCGAGGACATGCTACGTGCTTGCGTGATCGACTTTGGAAAGGGCTGGGTTAAGCATTTACCATTGGTCAAATTCTCGTATAACAACAGCTATCACGCTAGCATAAAGGCCGCACCGTATGAGGCACTATATGGTCGAAAGTGTCGATCACCTGTGTGCTGGGCAGAAGTTGGCGAAGCTCAACTTACTGGTCCCGAGATGATTCAGGAAACCACAGAGAAGATCGTCCTGATCAAGCATAGAATTCAAGCTGCACAGGATCGACAAAAGAGCTACGCTAATTTGAAGTGTAAGCCAATGGAATTCAAAGTTAGAGATATGGTTATGCTCAAGGTCTCACCTTGGAAAGGGGTTGTGCGATTCATTAAGCGGGGAAAACTAAACCCGAGATATGTCGGACCTTTTAAGGTGTTAGCCAAGGTTGGGGATGTTGCCTACAGGCTGGAACTTCCCCAAGAATTGAGCAGAGTTCATCATACTTTCCATGTGTCTAATCTGAAGAAATGTTACGCTGACGAACCGTTAGCCATGCCGTTGGAAGGAGTTCACATTGATGACACGCTCCAGTTTGTGGAAGAGCCCGTTGAAATTATGGAACGGGAGATCAAACGATTGAAGCGAAGCCGAACTTCCACCTGTTAAGTTCGTTGAACTTTAGGCGGGGTCTGAGTTCAACCCTGGGAAAGGATGCGTCCAAGCCCAGCACTGACCATACTCCCACGCCTTCAGTAATCCCATACTAGTTAATTATTGTGTAACCTCAGTTACTACGTGACCACCTAGATAATGTCACATATAAATTACCATACTCAATGCGCATCACCGCTCATAGCCTCTTGAGAAGAACACTTAGCCCTACTCTGCTGAACCCCGGCGGCAGCACACTGTATCTCTTTCACTCATTATCTTGGTCATTGTAGACCTACAATTAACTGAATCTTTATTTTATTTTCGTCCATTTTGCGTTTAACTTTTAATTGGACTTTTAGCTAAATCAGCTGTTAGGACTAGAAAATAATGTTCAATGTTATACGGTAACCAAATTATTTAAGGTTTTTCGTCAAGCAAGTGTCTAATAATTATTAGGACGATAATTATTGGCTTTGTTCATTTTATTTTCTCATTGGTCAGTAAGATGACTTGAGTTTCACAATAAAATACCACTTCAGAAACACCACGAAAATTCTAGCCCATTAGACTTACCTAGACTACAAACCCTAATACCCTACTTCTAAAGCTAACACAAAAATTAAATCAAATCTTGTACAAATGTTCAATGTTGGCGAATGTGGTGAGTTATCACATAGAAAAACGTCCTAAGTTGATTTTCTTGCTAGAAATCCTCTATATGATCTTAGCAAGTTATAACAACCCAAGAATTTTCTATCAACCTATTTTACTATGATCACAATTATTACGGGGAAGGAAATTTTTAGTTTATTAAATTACTTGCATTGTCAATATCTCAAGTATGTCATTGTAACTTACATAACTAAAGTAGTCGAGCTCACGCGACTTACCTATGGACATCCTGTCTCATATATGTCAAGCAAACGTCACATTATGTCAAGTCATTATCATCATATCATTATTACAAAGTTACATGTATCTCTATAATGTACCCATTCGCAACGATATATCAAAAAGGCTTTAAACATTTCATATACCTCTATACCCTTAAATTCCATGAAAGCGTTATTAATCTAAAGTAATAAATGTTACATAGTAATAAAATATATATACAAGTAACATAACATCTCATTTGAAATATAAGACTCCCTCCAGTCAAGTCAAGTTTTCAATGCACAATGCCCTTTACAAGTAATTATGCACATTCCAAAATATCCGTGTTACTTTAATTTTTAATTTCTTCACACCATTTTGTACACGCTTAATACACTCAATGTACAATGTGTAACCCTAATTATTCTATTTCATAGATTTCATTACACTATTTTAACTCAAAACACTTAATTCAAAAGTCCTGAAACCCTAACGAGCATTAAAAGTAAATCTTGACACGTTTCTTGGTTTTTATCTCATAACTCCAAAACCAACACTCAAATTATTTGTAATTAACTTTAAATTAAACCATTAACAATCTTATCCTATCATCGTTTCATCATTTTTCAACAACAATATCAAGAATTAATCCCAGAAAACCTAATCTAGTTTTAACCTAAAAACCTAAAACTAGGCCCTAGTTCAGAATCGGATCAGTCTTTAAACATAGGATCTGAGAAAATCTATAGGATCTGGATATTAAGTTAAAAACATAGGTTTGTAGCCCTATGTCTTGTGATTTGTGATCATTTTTTGGTGGAAGCACCGGGATTCCGACGACGGATGAATTAGTTACAGCGAAATGGCAAAGGTACGCAGATCTGCACACCTGTAGTAAATGCTATATTTCTAAATTTTTCTTATACGCTAACCCTCTCTATGATATAATACGTTGTAGAGGATCAAATAGCTAACAATGCTCGATGTGGTTTGAGCTTAAAGGGAATTACGGTTTGTAAAAGCAATATTTTACCGAGACTGATGTTGGGTCTGTCCCAAAAAAAACAGCATTGTATAATTCAAACAAAACCCCTGAAACGTTCTAGAACCACCTCCAACCTTGCATTCTAGCCTTCATTACTAATCCCTTGCCTCGCCACATCACTCCCATGTGTCCTAAACCTGGTTTATCAAAGTTTCCTTGACCTTAAGTATTGCTAAACGACTATACAATAGGAGGCACAGATACTGAATTTTCTAACTTCATCCCCCATTTTCTTATTTCTATACCAATTCAAGCAAACTTCTCTGCCTCCATATGATCCTAGGATCATCTAAGAAGATCAAGCAAGTGAAGCTTTGAATATTTGAAGCCCACATGGGAACAAGATACATGGGTATACGAGTGGAAATATACCCGAATTGACCATTTCACCATTTTTGCTCTTGAAGCTCAAAACCAGGGTTTGGGAATGTTCCACTTCTGTACTACACCCTTATTAAGGTTCTATGATCCTAAATCTACTATTGTTAAAGTTTCATAACTCCGCAATTCATGCTCATTTTCCATTTTTATCCAAAACCGTACACCGAAACCTATTTCGCGTTTTTTTCTTAAAATAAATGTTTATAATGATTAAATTTGTTATAATCTATCCTAGCATGCTTAAATAATGTTAAAATAACACTTTAGTTGGGATAAATGTAAGGAATTTGAACTTAAAACCGAGCGTTTACGTTTTGATACCCTAAATTATGAACCCATTTTGGTTCCTAGTTAACGAATACGTTATTTTAAAACTTCGTTGCTGTTTAAATCTTCATATTTAAGTTTATTATAATTATAACAGTCTATGTTAATGTTTTTAAAAATAGCTTGCATTGCAATCTTGGAATGTTTTGTAATTATTAACCATGAAGGGTGTGTATATCGTAACTTTCTGAACTCTATAACTTAAGGGCTGAACAATGTCATTTTATCAATGTTATAAATTAAGGGTTATTATGTCACTTTCCAAAGTACAAGGTTTATTGGTATATCTTTGATCTTGAATGACCCAAAATGTAAAAGTGCAACCCCTAAGGGTATATTTTGCACTTTTCAACTCAAGGTTCTAAAATGTAACATTTTGAAAAAGTTATAAACCATGTTTAATACCTTAACAATACATAACTTTAATTAACTCTTCTCGTGCCTGTACATTTCCCAGATATTTTATTTAAATCGCTTAAAACCGATTTATATCATATCACAATACTAGGGAACTTCTTATAAGGAGTTTCTTTTGTATTACGTTTCTGACTGAGTTGTTGGGTTTATGATTTTAGTGACTAGCTCCTTATACGTTTACGGAATGACTGTCTGAATTAGGATGGCGAGATCAGTGATACATATTTCAACTCTTCAATCAAACTTCCTAACTCTTAAAACTAAAGGTCTAGTGTACAATCTTCCTAAGGACTCAACATATTTTACTCAGGTTGGCGTTGGAGTGGCTGATTACTATCATTTTCTATATCAACCTTCCCTGTTAAGATTGTGATAAGGTCGTGAGCTTTCATTTCATAATATTTATTACATCTACCTATCAGGTGAGTTCATAGCCTCGCTTTTTAATCTTTTGAATGTTTTATAAACCCGGCGAGGGGATATACATGCTAGATACAAAATCTTTTACATACCTCGTTTATCTTATAACAAGGTGATTACTTTTCAAAGGCTTAATGAATTCATAAAACCCATATTTCAAATTCTTTTGAATACTTATAAACATTGTATTACTGATATAAAACATGAATGCATGTGTTTGCTAATTGTATGCTATCCAGTATATATTATTGCCTAAGTAGTTCAGTGCCATTATTTACATATCCATAAATCATTAATATTGCATTGCCAGTGAACGAGAATATTGTGAATAGATCTATTAGGGTGCACGGATCCCGTTTGTGTATACCCATGCTTGGGGTAGCCAAACGCACTATATTTGTCCTAATAGGTAACCTTGGCAAGTTACCTTTTCTACGGGGACATCTGTCCCTAACCAATATCACTACGGTGATTTCCCTGTAAATGTATTGATGTCATGAGCTTAGCTGCAATAATAATGTTACCCTGATTTTCCATGATAATTGTATTCATTGCAATTATTACCATTATAGTGACTTGCATTCAACCATATAATATTTAACTGTTTTCCATGATAATGCTGTTCTCTATAATAATACTGATCTCCATGATAATTATCCCAATAATGCCAATATTTCCATTATAACTTGTATTCAACTATTACATTTCAAACCTATGAATTTCACTCAACCTTTGTGTTGACCCTTTTTATGCATGTTTATCTCATGTAATTGAGCAACTTCTGGCATGGAGTGGCATGGACATGAAGATGGCTAAAACATGTTATCATTCACATTTTATGTTTCTAGATTTTGGGACCTGCCTTTGTAAAACTCTAATTTGAAATGAATGATAACATATCTTTTGAATAAACGTCTCTTTTGGGTCGTTTTCTATGATTATGATTGTTATATCCATGAAGTAATACCCCAGATTAGCTTCTACTGCTATATGTAAAAATGGGGGTGTTACAAGGTCAGCATGTCCACCCACATCTTCATCATCATATGCTCCAGCAAAAATTCTAGTGTTATCATCCATTGGAGACACATTTGGAACATCTGGAAGAGAAAATGCATTTTTGAAAGGAGAAAATTGTTCAAATAGATGTTCCTCAGAAGTTTTAGCAGCATTAACTGGTGATTATGGAGCATCATTAATAAAAGATGGTCCAGCTGTACTAACAGGTGTACTAATATTATTAATACTATTAGTGCTGTTAGTATGTACAGTCTGCTTTTCTTGTTGAAGTAGCCTTTCAAACTCACTTCTTGTGGCTTGATCATCCTCCCCATCTTTATCTGAAGCTCTACTTACATCCACTTCTGTAGGCTTCATTCTAGGATTTTCTTCACTATCCTTAGGACCTTGAGAGATTAATGGATCAGTTATGCAAAAAGGTATTAGGATGTATTCTTGTTCAGGTTT
>BQNB010108649.1:0-22915 GCA_026074375.1 Tanacetum coccineum
TCTCAATTTCATGAATCTTCGAGGAAAACGACCCGGTAATCACTTACCGGTTAATATACGTAGTATTATATATTTGTGAGAATTTTCCTTACTACTTTTGTCCTCAAAGGTAGTTTGGTAATTTTTGTATTATATTTTATTATTACGTGTATAGATAAATCACTACAATCACATATCAATTAGCCAAACATGTGTATAAAGCAAGCAATCAAGTAACAAACACTCATGAAGGTATGATCCACATAACACAATAGATATAGATAGATCAAGTCTTTATATAAAAAAGCATACAAATCATATATGACGGGTAATCATAATAACAAGCATATCTACCGAATATGCAAAGAAAATCTTTTGACCTATGATTCTAAGCATATCAAGTGCATTAATATTGGTTTATATCAAATATGCATACATATGAATTCCTCCCAACTCGGTCGGTCAACATAAGGAAGGGTCTTAAACACTATTTCAACTTGGGTTATTTATCAATTTACCACACAATTCTCACAAGTATGATATTGACATGCCATAGACAAACGGTTCAAAATACACCAAGACAATTAACCCTTTCAACCTATTTCAATTGCAATGATATACCGAAAGATTAACAATGATCCAAGTAAAACAATATCGAATCCATAAGCATATATATTCACAAGTCATACAAATATCGTCCAGAAGATGAATTAATTTTTACATTTACCAAATGAACGAAGAACACTACATTATAACCAAACCAATAACCAACTGCTCCCATAAACAACCAACGTCCAAAACCTTATGATATAACCCACGGGGCTGTCACGACCCGCTAGAAATCAAGAACACGTCGCCAAATGGTTCCTTGTGTTAGGTTAAAGGGTTTAATATAGTGAATAAATTAGAGATTTGGTGTGAATCGTCTAATCCTTATGGTATAATGCATTTAGATTTTGGAAATATGGTATTTGAGGTCTGGAATTGGTGGTAAATCAGTGGCGGATCGTCGTGGTTATATTGTGGTAAGTGGCGAATTAAAGGGGTGTTTGCATCATTGGATTCAAAGATCCTCACCACTCTTCCTCCACTCCCAATTGATATAGAGTTTGTATGTGTGAGATATGTGTTGGTGTGTGTTTCCCCTAGAGTTTTTGGGGTATTTATAGGCTTAGGAATACTTGGGGACCAAGTTGGGGGTGAATGTAGTCGAATTTGAGTCTAAATTTACGTATTTAATGCATTAGACTGAAAGTGCGGCGCACATTTATATTTGTGCGTCGTACTTGGTGTCACACCCCAAACAAGGCCTAGACGGAAACACGTGTTCGGGGGTGTGACGTCATACTATTCATCACATAAGATACAAAGAACGACCTCTAAGGGTACGTTTGAAAATCCAACATCGTTGCATTAATTTAAAATAGTTAAGGTTTTACATAAGTTCAAAGATAATATGCGGAAGCAAATAAAAGGTTTTAAAGTTTGACAACGATGTTAACATAGATAATAATAATTCTTGAAAATTAGTCCAATGCAAGGCAAGCAAAGACATCCATAGCTAAGCACCTGAGAAAAACATGCTAAAACGGTCAACATAAAGTTGAGTGAATTCATAGGTTTGAACTTAATATTAAAAGTGGACCACAAGTTCACAGTACGCACGTGACAGTTATAACAGATACAACTTCACATAAAAAGAATGTATTTACTGTTACACTAAGCTCATGACACCGAAGCTCAATTTAAAAGGAAGCATTTTATATGCCAAATAGTATTCCACGCCCTAAAGGTATCTGACCAAGATCACCTATTGACATTCCGACATGGTATATATCCGTTTGTTCGGACCTCCGAAACTAGTAAGCGCTACTTACCCGGATAGGGATAATTACTCCCAATAGATCTATTTACAACATTCGCGCTCACTTAACCAGTACGGTCGGTTAAGCAATTGACGGTTCATGATAATTCGGGCATTAGTGGTCTATTCGCTACTTAGGCAACACGTAATCAGGAAAAGGAAACGTAAAGTAACTGTGTCCATAGTTTGAAAACAAGCAATGTTTCTCACCCCAAAATAGTAAAGTAAAAGTAGTAAAACATGGGGCTATGAACTCACCTTAGCAAGATGAGCAAATGATAATTCACGCAAGAAAAAGATGATATAGAAATCTAGTCGCGACCTAGAATAATAACGCGTCTTAGAAACACGGAAAGTATGCCAAGAAATGCACAATATGTTCATCACCAAAATACATCCATGTGTGTTTGCTTTAGTTTGATTATCAAATCATGACGAAATAAAATCATATAGTTTTTCGTTAAGTTTCGGAGTTTAACCAAAAGTTACTATTTTTAGAAAGTTTCTATTTTAGGAAAGTTTTTAGTTTCAAAACGTTAATACCGTTCCCTATATTTATATAGTTTCCATATTTTCAAAACGTTCTAACGAGCCTTAATCGCTTAACTTCTATGTCCGTTTCGCTAAATTTTTACCAAACTTCTATTTTTAGTAACTTTCTCGCTTTTCCCAAAATATATTAACGACGTCTTTAAATGATACTAATCAATAGGTATGTGTTATTATATGTTTCGCTAGTGTTTAGAAAGTCCAAAAATGTCCGAAAGTGTCCGAAAACTCATTTTACTATTCACATCAGCACACTATTCATCTGATTTTGTCAAAAAATGTTTCAAATTTCATTTGGCTATAACTTGGTCGTTTTAAATTCAATTTTAATGTGCGATATATGGAAAACTATCTACTCGAAACGAGCTCTCAAAAAACTACCTTTACGCCTAATGAAAACATTTTTAGGTCGACCAAAACCTCAAAACAAATTTGGGACAGCAAACACTTTTTGTCAAAACGCAACCAAAATCTACCCAAACTTCACAATAGTCCCTAATCTAGCCTAATCTCCATTCACAACTAATCCACAACAAAACCACACTTAAAACTAACTTAATCCCTTTATTTCTATTGTTGCAACTCTCATCCCACTCTCATCTCATCAAGAACATAGTATTTAACTAGTGAAACAAATTAAACATCATTATTTATAAAATCTTGTTTTATAATCTTTCAAAAAAAAATAAAACACAAAATATGGATATATGGATCTTGAACATAAGGAAAACCACAAAGAAAGATTCAAGATACTTACAAGAATAAAGAACAAGTAGTAAAATCACAAGATCTATACCCCAAAATAATAGATCTTTAAAACCCACTAATAAAATATGAAACCCTAACTTAGATCATGAAGAAAAACCCTTGAATCAAAGAACCAATACTTGCAAACACCTTAGGTTACCTTAGAAATGAACTTGGAATGAGTGGATCTTGATAGAAATCAAAACTATAGAAAGTATATGTATGTGTATGTATGCCGTGGCCAAGAGGAGAGGAAAAGAGAGAAGAAAATTTTGTTGGTGGCTTGAAAATGATTATGAAACCCTAAGTTGGAAGTATGCAATGTATTTATAGGCCAAGGGAAAGTTTAGGGTTTGTGTTTTGTAGCATCAAGTGACCAACACACACCAAAGGTGTGTGTGTACCCATGTTCGGCCGAACCTAGCCACAAGGGAGCATTTTAGTTCAAATTTTTGTATCATGGTTCATATTATGTGCATATGTTAGTCTTGAGTTGGTAAAATGAAGTCAAGATGTGTAAGTATCACATGCCTTGGTCTAACTTGAGAAAATGTGCATGAGAATGACACTCTCATGTGTCACTATCCATCACATGCATGGAAAATTCAAATAAGATGCTCTTGATTTAATTTCAAGACTCATGGTGTATTTGGTTTAGGTTTAGGCGTCCATATGTATAAGGGAGGGATATGAACGAAAATTTTCACTTAAGAATATGAGATGGATGATAACTAAAATTTACACGAAAAGATTCTGAGTTTTCGGGGTTTCGTTAGGTCAAAAACGCGAAAAACGCAACTTAAACGTTAAAGCGTAAAAGTAAATATCAAAAGTGATCGCAAACTACGAAACACTTAGAAAAGATAAAATAACTCTTATAATATCTAAATTAATAAATATCCGATGCCGGAACGCTTCCGATGACGTTTTTCAGATTTACGCGGGTTTACTTCTCAGTAAACTACCAGATTCAAACGTAACCTATAAAAGTCAAAAATAATTGTCGGTTAAGTTTAAAACATAAACCTGAAAATCTCGGGGTGTGACAATGCATGAATATGAGAAACTGATATATAATCAGGAGATGGCGGAGCCTTAGATGGCTCAACCTCTAGGTCAGACTCGATAGCAAGGTCTAGTACAGGAGTAGGCGAAGCGACTATAGCCGCCTCCGCCTCTGGGGCGATCTCAGGTAAGACAGCAGGTACAACAATAACCTCTACCTCAGTGTCTGATAAGATAACCAATAAGGGTGACAATCCGATACTCATGCCAGTGAAGTCATAAGGAATCGAAATAGTAAAGTGGGACATATCACTGTCATAGGAAAAAAAGGGTTTATATAACGCAAGTGGAAGGTATGCACAAGGCAAAAATAAACGCAAGGCAACATAACTTAAGGCAAAATAAGCTCAAGACAAAATAAACTCAAGGCAAAATGAACTCAAGGAAAGATGAATTAAGAGCAAAATGAACTCAAGACAAAATAAACTTAAGGAAAGATAAACTCAAGGCAAAACGAAATCAAGGCAAGATGAACTCAAGGAAAAATAAACTCAAGGGAAAATGAACTCAGGGCAAGATGAACCCACGTATAGGCAACAACAAGCGAACGTATAGGCAAGGTAAACGCATATATAAGGTCTAATATGATCCCTATTTCCCTAATCATGTAGTGTCTAAGCATGCAAGGTGTTTGATGTTATGATGCAATGCTTATGATGCGGTTATAGTCTAGGCCTAATATGAAACCTAGTTCTCTATAACCTTGGCTCTTGATACCACTCTGTCACACCCCTAAAATATGGCGTAGCAGAATTGGAAACCTGGGGCGTGACTTCATAAATATCTCAAACACAAAGTACAAGAGAACGACCACTAAATGGACGTTTTGAAAATATTACACCGCTGAATTTATTAAAAGAAACAAAGTTTTACATAATCCAAAATAATCAGAGTTAAAATGGTAATCAATTGGTGCTCATAACATCAACGAGTAATTTAGTATAAGTTTCATGAATTAAAGCCATGATGCATGCTAACTCCAAATGTACTTCAATTAATCTTTACGAGTTAAGGTACCTGATATAAACATGCTTAAAAGGTCAACAATAATGTTGGTGAGTTCATATGTTTAAGTAAAACGTTAGGCATGGGCCGTAAGATTTAGTATAACGTGACAAATGTAACACATACAATAGCACAAAAAGGTGCTTACGATAGTACTAAGTTCAAGACACCGAAGCTAAACCATGTAATGCATCAAATATATGACAAGTAAAGTGCCCGCGTAGGTGTCCGACCCTAGACCACCTAAATTTCCGACATGGTATATGTCTATTTTATCAGGACCACCGATACAAGTAAATGTTATTTACCTAGACGGGGATTCTCTCCTGATAGACCTATTTATAACACTCGCGCTTACAACACGTAATTAACAGTTCATGAATATGGGAAAGTGGGCTATCGGTACTTAGACTAATCCGTAAACATTTAAAAGTAATTACGTCTAAAATAAAAACATAGCATGTATCCCACCCCGAGATTTAATAAAAGAAGGCAAAAGAGGGTTAGGTTTGCTATTTAAGTGTGTAGTTTCAATCATTTTCATATTTTTCTAAAAACTCCCATTGTAACTTGATCATCCACGATGGGAGCAAACACACCTACACTTGCTTGGAATCCATCAGAATAGAATCGCGTTGCCACTTCAAATGGGGCTATTTGATTGGTGGTTTTGCTATCAAAATAGGGTAACATATTCATCCATATCATTTTAGTAAATATTGATCCATATCATTTTAGTAAATATTAATGATCACATAGGAGTTGTTTTAGGGCTGTTTGATTGGTGGTTTTGTTGTCAAAATGAGGTAACATATTCATCCGTATCATTTTAGTAAATATTGATGATCACATATTTGAGTTGTGAAATGAACTACTAAAGTTTTCAACTACCTATTGCTAAAAAGGCCAATTAATTTTCTAGCAGCTGATTGATTTTCTTTATTATTAAGCCCCATCTTGCTCCTGCTGCTATGATTTCTAAATAAATCATTAACTATGTTAAGAAACAGTTGCACTGGAAATGGTTAAAAAGACAAGGTTAATATGAAGAATTACTTATAAGGGTTGTTTGGTATTGTTAATTTAAATTGGTAATTATATAAGGGTTGTTCGGCATTGCTTATTAGAACTTATATTATCCTTTATAGGGACCAAGGTTCATGTTTGGAAAAGCCATAAACAATCTGCAAAAGATTGAGCCAACAAAAAGGCTGAAAATGTGAAAGAGGAGGCTTATTAGAAAATGAAAGAAGATGCCAAAAGGCTAATAGTGTGAAAAGGTGCAAGGTCTATCATGTGGTAGGCGGCCGAGAACCAGCTCATGACAAACAAGGGTTTGGACGACCATTGTCCTTTTAAGACTTGAAACACGTTCTATTCAAATGCAAAAGACTTATTGCTAAAAGAGGGCCATAGACTTGCTGCTCCGGGGAAAACATTTCTAATAAAGGTATGCATCTATCTTCCAA
Source organism: Tanacetum coccineum (assembly GCA_026074375.1). Taxonomy (NCBI): domain Eukaryota; kingdom Viridiplantae; phylum Streptophyta; class Magnoliopsida; order Asterales; family Asteraceae; genus Tanacetum; species Tanacetum coccineum. The sequence continues at coordinate 6,679 of BQNB010108649.1, forward strand.
TATGTATCTTGTTATTAAATAGAATAGTTTCCCTTTGTATTGTTTGTAGAACTGAAAAGCAAGCTGAGCGGTAGTCCCTCCAGTCTACCATCTGATTACTCATACGTAAGATATTATTATCGAAAAAAATTAGCTGAGGTAAAATAAGCAGGTAGAGAGGCCCACCTATGTGCTGATTTTGATATAAAGGGGTGTTTTTTTTAACGGCAATTTTTCGATCTCACAAATACATATGTCACACGTGTCTCCAGCGAGGCTTGAACCCACAACCTTTTGGTTAGTGGGAAACTCACTTACCACTAGATCAAACTCCAAGTGGCAATATAAAGGGGTGTTAGTCTAAGCGCATTTTGATGAGCTTCCAAAATTTGAAAACCTGATAATAAATATTGACATACTTACAAATTTAATACACCCTTCTAAGGATCATACTACACACTAGATAATATATACAGACTATCACTTGTTATGCATCTTTATCCAGCGTATCTTTAATGCTCATGTCAAAAGGGTGCTATATTTAAGAGTCTTTGTGCACTTTGTAAGATCAACTATGACATTGTTTTAACCCATATTATGTTATCAGTAGAGTAAGCTTACATTTTGTGTTTGCATTATTAACATCTTTCCAAATTTTATGAATTTGCTACTTGGTTGTTTGGCTTCATGTATAGCTTGGATAGTTGGACTTTTTCATTGTTTGGTGGTATATAAAGTTTAACAGATTATGATAGAGTAACATTACATCTTTTCTATAACATATTTAGGTCGTTTGGCTAACATCTGCTTACATCACTAAATGCGCTAATGGTATGTATGTTATAAATTGTTTATTGGTCAACGCGGGCAGAAGCCGTAGTCCATGCATTAAAGGGTCTTAATGGCTCAGATGTGATTAATTTTAGTAAAACTTTGTTTGTCTGTTTATAGCTGGAGTTATAGAAGATTCAAGTGTGGTTGAAGAGAACCAAAAAATTATATGTGATGATTTTGATGGTTTATCTAATTTTCATGACAGATATGTGGAGCGATATATAATTCATTTGTGAATATGCGATTATTGTACAAATGCAATGCAAATCAACCTTTTGGTCTCGCTCCTGTAGATAACAAGAAATACAAAGCATTGTTGGTCTAAAGGTTAATTGTGATTTTAAAAAGTTGATATAAGCAAAAGATTAATTTTGAGAGAATTGCAAAAATGGTCCTTGTGGTTTGGCCAAATTGCAGATTTGGTCCGTCGAATTTCAAAATTGCAAAAACAATTTGTATTTTGAAGGTTTGGTTCTACTTTTGGTCCTTGGTCGATCTAAAATGAGTAAAATACCCCTCTTAATAGACGGTTTTTGTAAAAGAACAGAGGGGTGTTAGGTCACATGAATCTTGAATCAATCATATCAACATGCAAGCTTAGAGAGAATGAGAGAAAATGGAGGGAAAATGCCTGATATGGTTTTGTCCGAGGAACCGAATCCATTCAAGATCGTCAATAGAGAGTCCATGAGAAACAAAGTTATTCCTTTTGTGATAAGATACATTGGAAGAATCACCTAGAGCGTGAGGCTCGACCTGGGAGACCGAAAGTCCTATGGCGAGCAAATTATCCACCATTTACTTTGCAGTTCGGTATGTTTTTCGTTTCGTTCATCATTTCGTTTTCATTCCGGATCTATCCAATTTCGAGGAACGAAATTTTTTTTTTAGAGGGGAAGAATTGAAAACCTAAAAATCTCAACAATTGAGAAAATTAACCAAAAAACACATAAGCAAGAAAAATCCATAAAAGCTTAATAAACTTCATGTTAAATGTTAGAAATTATCAAAATACCACTATGTGACAATATGAAATTTTAAAAAAGTTAAATACCTTTATATGAATAAGAAAAAAATAACTTTAATATGTTTTGTATATATATTATTAGCCGCGATTAAATGCATTTAAGATATTTATACTTTACAATTAATATGGAAATAAATATTGATAATTACAAATAACTAATGCACTGTTTTAATATCTGATTTATTCACTTTGAAGCCAAAAGTTCGGCCTAACCCCCCATTATGACTCTTTTTGAAATACATTTCTTATGTTTGTTTAAAACTCAAAAAACAATATCACCGAAACCCTAAAACTAAAGTGCGTCATATAAGTTATTTTCAGGGCAAGCAAATTATTTCTGAGGTGATTGAAGGTCAAGGATTGATGGAAAAATATTGGAAAGAATGTGTTAAGGCTTGGTCGTATGTGGTATTTGTTTTGTTATCGTAATCCCACCCGAATAGCCATAAATTCATAAAAATCACCAAGAATCATTCATAGGTATTTTTATCTCATTTTCATCATAATATTCTTTTTCTATTCTTAAGAAAAATATCATGCAAGATACATAATTGATTTAATAAAATACAACATTGTTCGAAACCCTAATTTTTACTAATTATAAATCGGGCATAAAAAATTATTTGTACACACTTGATTTTAATATTATTTCCTAAGGTTTATTTTATATCACATATAACTCAGATAAATTGTTGTAAAAATTTAGGAAGGATTCGAATAATTATTTAGGATTTAATTATGTTTGCCGATTTGCGAAATAAGGGAAAAAGGGAAGAAAATGGTTAAAATGAATTAGGGTTAGGGTTTTGCTATTTTTTTCAGGTGTAATCAATGCTAATGATGGGAAAATAATTGTGTTTGTGATTGGAAAAAATAAATTAGGGTATTGATGGATTTTAATTATTAGCCATTTAATATTAAAAGTATAAGGGTGTGATTGTGTAATATTCTGAAACTATGGGTCATGTTTTAGACATTTTAATTATATTATATTATATTCTGTATAAAAAAAGTTGGGGGTATAAAAATGTCATATTGATATTATTTTGAATTTAAAATGGTTATTTCATATAAAAGTAATTAGAAATTAATTAATTAAAATAGAGGGACTGCGAAAGTGTAATTCTGAAAAGTGGAAAGGTTTGGGTCATATTTTTAATGTATAACAATATGAAATTGACATATTTGAATCTATAAGTGACTTGTTTTGTAATTATGGATAGTTTATTAAAGATATTGTTTAAATAATTAATAAACAAAAAGGTCTAATATATGTTAATTATGTAAAATTAATGGTTTTTCTAACTTATAAATACAGAAAATGGAAGGATATAATCGTAATAAAATGTGAAACTTTGAGATATAACACTTTAAACCTCGAAAATAGTTGATTTTGTAATATTAAAACCCTAAAAGAATGGAAAGTTGGCCATATTTAAAACCCTAAACTTGTAAAGGTTGGACATGTTAAGTCCCTAAACCTATTCAAAATACTTAATATAATCTCAAAGTACTGAGAGTATTTACTAATTTTGTGAAAAACTTACTAAAAATAGAAATGATACTAAAAATGTAAAGGTTACGTAAAAAAAAGAAAGTACAAACTTTAAATGAATGGTTTGTAATTCGAATTTATCATTTCTTTAGGTTCGGTCCAGAGGAGTATTTTGAATTTCCTGTGGTGTTATTCCCTTTGATTATTGCTTTTGCTTTCGGATAATGTACAGATATTCTGACCTTATCGTTAAGGTTTCTCATACATATCCTCTCTAAATCTTTTATTACTTATGGAATTGCTAACATTTGCTACTGAGCCCTAGTTATCATTGGTTCTCTTATATGATCTGTATTATTATCAATTTGAACCTGCTAATCTACCTTTGATATCTGAACCTTTTTTTATTTTGGGGGGGGGATAAAACATTGAACCTTTGCTATGATCCCTTAGGAAATGAACTTTGATAATGACATAGCTTTGAACCTTCAGTTTGAGAACCAAGCCCACTCATTTGTTTCCTAGCCATGAAGGTAACATGGCCGTATTCATGGATGACACCATTGGCGCATGACTCATGAGTAGTGATTGATTTCTCACGAAGCCGTCCCCCATTTGATATTATATGCGCATGTATTGAAATTATTATTTGTTTTAGGCGGGCCTATGATGCATCTTAGCGATTTGTTTTGTATTCGATGGATTATGACATTATATATATGGATTTGGTGACTGATGTTTCGAGGAGTGCATACCACGTCTTTCACAATTTGGAGCTACGCGACTCCGTGTTTACTATGAATATGATTTGTCTGTGGCTTGGTAATTAGACTTGATATTATCTCTGATTCATTTACCTTACACTATGATTTGATCTTCTGATTTGCTTCACCTTATATTTGTAATCCTTTGATCATGTCTTGTGATATCACTTTGCACCTTAATCGATCCTTGATATGTCGTTATTTGTTTGCGTTCGATAAATATATCTGTCACTTGTCCTTTGTAAGCTCAGTCGCAGAACTTACTTTTCCTGCGTCAGTATCTAAGCTAGGACCTATGAATGCTATTATTTTTACCCCCCCCAGATCTGAGTGCTAGTGAGGACTAACCCTAGAGATCTTAGTTTTGATATATGATTGTTACTTTTCAAACATTCGTTATTTCAGTCTTTATACCATTTTGGTTTAGTGGATTAGATGTCCTGGTCCTTTAGAACATAAGTACATAAGTCTTTTTACTTAATTTTTTTTTCCCTTTGGTTTATTTTATTAAGATTTTCCGCTGTTTATGCTTGTGTTATGATTATGTATGCCCTTTCTGATGTCACAATAACCATGAATTTGAAATACTTCTACCCTTTAGGGTCGGGAGCGTTACAATTATGGTATCAGAGCTGCCAGTTAAATCATGACGAAGGTCTTATGACCTCAGAGCCTTAGGCTATGACCTGTGAGGATTGGGTAGACATTAGGCTCCTTCTACGTAACTCTCTTCGTAACCTATTCTTGTTTTTGTTTGCTAATCGTTTTCTCCTCGCGACGTTCAGATGACCCCTACACAGTAAATTGAACGTGTAAATCCTTTCACAACCCCAATGAAGAACCAATATGCTTATTTGACCATGAAAATGTTAACTGCCCTCACGCTTTTGATGATACGTATTCGCCTGCGAATTTCCTTCCTATCCATATGTTCGCTTTGATGTGATTCTTTGGCATGATTGGTTGGCTTCTCATCCGATGCTACATTGACTAGCTTATGCCCCATTATTAGGACCCGTGATCTTTGGTAACGTTCGCCAACTGAATTTTGTTTATCATGGCCATCACGCGCTTAAGTACCGTTAAGCTCATCTCAGCTATTAGAAAGCACTGATTACATTGATTTCTCAATGCGCCAAGGTTTTCCCTGGCTTCTGTGTTATGGACACATCTTGGAGGTCCTAATATTGAAAATCTTTCTGTTGTTCGATCGAATTCGGCTATGATGTGTTTCCCGATAAACTATCCTGACTTCTCCGTCTAGAGAGATTGAATTTGCATGAGTTAATTTCCGTTGCAATGTAACCTATCTTCAAAAGGCTCCGTATCGTATGTCACCAGTTGAAGTGAAGGAGATATAAGGAGCAGTTACAAGGAGAATTAGGGATGGAGAATGGCTTATTAGACCCAGTGTTTCGCCGTGGGGTGCAACCGTCTATATTTTATAAGAAGAAGGATTGTGGGATCAGGCGCCTTGAGTATTGATTACCAGTGTAACTCAACCGTATTACGATTTCTTAACCGCTTATCCTCTTCCGCGAATCGACTATTTGTTTGACCAACTGCAAGGGGCCAAATATTTTTCTAAGATTGATCTGCGAACTGTTTACACAGCTTCGTGTGAGGAGAGCAGGAAATTTCTAGAGACTTCTTTTCGTACGCGTTATAGGTGCCACTAAGAGTTCATGTTAGCCCTTCGGTCTGACTAAAGCTCCTGCCGGGTGTTGAATTGAGTTTGATGAACCGTATTTTCACGAGTACCTTGATAATTTCGTTATTGTTTTCATCGAGATAACCTCGATTTCTCTAAAGTCTGAAGAAGAACATGACGACATCTACGGAATGTGTTGGAGTTCAAAGAACAGAATAAGGTATGTAAGCGAAGGATTTTAAAGTGCGAGTTCTGTTTACAGCAAGTCGGCGTTCCTATGGTCATATGAGTATCTGCATACGGCATACATTATGGATCCATCAAAGTATTGAAGCTATCACCAATGCCGAGACGCTACTACGGTGACGTGAGGTGAAGAGTTTCTGGGGCTTGCTGTCCACTCTACCCCGACGGTTTTGTTAAGGTTTCTCCCGATTCAGCTTACTCTTAAACCCAGGCTGAAGAGAAAGGGTGAGAAGTTTGTGTGGACGGATGAACGTCAAGAGAGTTTTGAGGAATTGAAATGAAGATTGGTGTCTGCTCCGATATTGACTCTTCCAACAGGTTCCAGTGGTTTTTCAGATATACAGTGATGCATCGAAGAAAGGTTTGGGCTGTGTTTTAATGCAACATGGGAAGGTGATCACCTACGCTCATGGCAGCTTAAGCCTTATGAAGTAAATTATCCAACCCATGATCTTGAGTCTTAGCGTCGTGGTTTTTTTTGCATTGAAGATCTGGAGAACACTAACTGTATGGTGAAGCCTTGTGATTGTAATTACATAATCATAAATCTCAAATATATTTTTACTCATCGAGAACTAACATGATACATATAAAGGAATGGTCGAAACTGTCTAGAAAGATATGACACTAACATCCATTATCCCAAACCGGGCAAGGCTAAAGTCGTGCCGACTGCACTAGTCAAAATCTGGGATAGATAGCTTGTTTTTGATTCCATAATCTTCATGATTTTGATTTAGAGCGTTTGGATGTTGAGCTATGTGTACGAGGTTCTGGTGGCTATTGGGCGAGTATGAGGATAGAGTCTAACCTCATGCTACAGATCAAAGAAGCTCAAAGGGACGACGGTGAGTTGTGGGCTATTGTGCAGAATGTTGAAGACGGTAAACATACTGAGTTCAGTGTTGATGATGACGGTGTTGTGTGGTTTGAAGATAGGCTATGTGTTCCTAATGATCAGGCACTTCGCGAGAAGGTTATGACGGAAGCTCATAGTTCTCCATTTACTATTCATCCAGGTTCAACCAAAATGTACAGAGATTTGAAACAGTACTTTTGGTGGAATGGCATGAAGCAAGATGTGGCTACGTTTGTATCCAAATGTATGACTTGTCAGCAGGTCAAAATTGAACATCAGAGGGCTAGTGGTTTGTTACAGCCGTTGGAGATTCCTATGTGGAAATGGGATGAGATTTCCATGGATTTCGTTACTGGTTTGCCTACTACTCAGAAAAGACATGATGCGATTTGGGTGGTTGTTGATCGGCTAACCAAGTCTGCTCATTTCTTACCCATTCGGAAGAACTATGGTATTAGTAAGTTGGCGGAGATTTTTCGACAGGAAATCGTTAGACTGCATGGTACACCGACTTCTATTGTGTCCGACAGAGATCCGAAGTTTACGTCTCGTTTTTGGAAAGGATTACAGAAAGCTTGGGGAACTCGTCTTAAGTTCAGTACAGCATTTCATCCTCAAACCGATGGTCAGTCAGAGAGGACCATTCAGACTTTGGAAGATATGTTGAGGGCTTGTGCTTTGGAATGGACAGGTAGTTGGGATGAATATTTGTGCTTGGTGGAGTTTGCCTACAATAATAGTTGGCATGCTAGCATCAAGGCAGCACCTTTCGAGCTTTTGTATGGTAGAAAATGTCGAGCACCTATTTGCTGGGATGAAGTAGGTGAACGTTTGATTGAAGGTCCGGAGCTCATCGAGATTACTAATGAGAAAGTGGCTGTTGCTAAGGAGAAATTGAAAGAGGCTAGATCGCGACAGAAGAGTTATGCTGATAAGCATCGACGTGACTTAGAGTTTCAAGTTGGAGATCGTGTATTTCTGAAGGTTTCGCCATTCAGAGGAGTTAAACGTTTTGGGATCAAGGGCAAGCTCAGTCCTCGATTCATCGGTCCGTTTGAGATTTTGGAACGTATTGGAGAGGTTTCGTATCGTCTGGCGCTTCCTCCGCAGTTATCGCACGTTCACGATGTCTTTCATGTATCTCTTTTGAGGGGATACCATTATCATCCATTGCATGTCGCATCTTATCCTTTTGATCAGATTCAGCCTGATATGTCTTTGTCCGAGGAACCTGAATCCATTCTGGATCGGCAAGAGAGAGTCATGAGAAACAAAGTTATTCCTTTTGTGAAGATTCTTTGGAAGAATCACCCAGAGCGTGAGGCTACCTGGGAGACCGAAGAGTCTATGCGAGCTAGTTATCCTCATTTCTTTGTCTAGTTCGGTATGTTTTCGTTTCGTTCTCATTTCGTTTTCGTTCCGGTTCATTTCAATTTTCGAGGACGAAATTTTTTTTAGAGGGGAAGAAGTTGTAAAACCTAAAAATCTCAACAAATGTGAAATTACTAAAATACCCCTAATGTAAGAAAATTCATAAAAGCATGAATAAAATTCATTTAAATGATAAAAATTATGAAAATACAAATATGGCAATTATGAAATTTATATAAGATTAAGATATCTTATATTATATAAAAAAAAATACTTATGGATATATATGTTTGCCGAAATTATAAATATTTATTAATTAGATATTACAAATTAAATATAAATAATTAAGGATAATTACCAAATAAATTAGGGAAGATAAAAATCAGATTTTAGTTTATTTTGAAAGCCCTAGAAATCGGCCAAGGACTCTTATTTATCATTTATGCATTTTTATTTTGTGAACCCTAAAAACAACAAATAAGCCAAAACCCTAAAATACCAAAGTGACGGAAATAGAATTTTCAAAGGGCTTGCACGATTTTTCTAAGGTGATTTGAAGGTCAAGGAGTGTGGGAAAAATAGTGGGAAGATTTTATAAGGCTTTGTTCGATTTTGGTATTGTTTTGGGTTCGAAAAGCTCTACCGGGTTCATAAAATCATAAAATCATCAAGGGTCATCAAAGGTAATTTTGTAACTCATGTTTCATCATATTAATATGTTATATACCTGGGAAAAATGTTCATGCATTTTATTTTGATTTTATAAATTGAAACATATTCGAAACCCTAATTTTGGATTAAATATGAAATCGGCATTTAAGCTATTTGTAAAATTTATTTTATATTTTTCTAAGGTTGTTCATATCACATATAACTCATAAATATTATTGGGTAAATTTATAAGTGATTTGAATAATTATTGGGGATTTAAGAGTGTTTGCCGAATTCGAAAATAAGGGAAAAAGTAAAGAAAATGGTTAAAATGAATTAGGGTTAGGGTTTTAGTATTTTTTCCAGGTGCAATAAATGCTAATTATTGGGAAATAATTGTGTTTGAGGTTTGGAAAAATTAAACTAGGGTTTTGTGGATTTAAATGTTAGCCGATTGTGATATAAAAGGTATAAGGACTTGTTATGTAATTTCTGAAACTATGGGGTCTGTTATTACATTTAGTATTTTATTTCTGTATAAAATAATTTGGGGGGTATAATATGTCATATTGATATTATTTTGGATTATTAAAATGGTTAATTAATATAATAAAAGTTAATTAGAAATTAATTAATTAAAATAGGGGACTGCATATGTTAAATTCTGAAATGTGGAAGGTTTGGTCAGTATTTATGTTTAATAAACGTATGAATTTGTCATATTTGATCTATAAGGACTTGTTTTTGTAATTATGATAATTAAAGATATTGTTTAACTAATTAATAAACCAAGGGACTAAATATTGTAACATTATGTAAAATTTAAGGGTTTGACTTGTAAATACGAAATGGTAAGGTATAAATCTGACTAAATGTCCGAAACTTGATATTTACCCTTTTAACCTTGAAAATTTGTTGATTTTGCATATTAAGCCCTAAAATATGGAAAGTTGTCATATTTAACCCTAAACTTGTAAGGTTGACATATTAAGTCCCTAAGCTATTCGAAATACTTAATAGATCTTCAAATGATGAATTATTACTATTTTGGAAAGTTATAAAAATGGAACAAGTTACTAAAAATGGCAAAGTTACTAAAAAATTTTAAGTTACTAAAATATGGAAAGTTACTTATAAATGGAAAAGTTACTAAAGATAGTAAAGTATTACTTAAATGAATGGTTTTTTGTAATTCAAATTCATCATTTCCTTTGGGTTCGGGGCCAAAGAGGAGTTGATTTGATATTTCCTGTGGTGTTTTTCTTTGAGTATTGCTTTTGCTTTCGGAAAGGTACAGATATTCTGACCTTATCGTTAAGGTTTCTCATGACATATTCCTCTCTATCTTTGATTACTTATGTGATTTGCTACATTTGCTCTGAGCCTTTTATCTTGGTTCTCTTATATGATCTGTTATTATGTTCTATTTGAACCCTGCTATGCTACCTTTGATATTTGAACCTTTGACATTGAACCTTTGCTATGATCCCTTTGAAATGAACTTTGATATGACTTTGCTTTGAACCCTTCAGTTTGAGACCCGAGCCACTATTTGTTTCCTAGCCATGAAGGTAACATGGCCGTGTCATTGATGCACCTTTGGCATGACTCATGGGAAGTGAATTGATGTTCTACATACCGTCCCTCATATTTGATATTATATGCGCATTATGAAGATTATTATTTGTTTAAGGGGCGTATGGATGCATCCTAGATTTGTTTTGTATTCGATGGATTATGACATTATGATTTGGATATTTGGTGACTGATGTTTGGGTGCATTCCACGTCTTTCACATTTGGAGCTCGCGACTCCATGGTTACTATGATATGATTTGTTCCGCCACCCCGCGCCACCCGCCCCATTCCCCCCCCCCCCCCCCCCCCCCCCCCCCCCCCCCCCCCCCCCGGCTAACTCGCGATTTGAACTCTCTGACTATATTACTAACATTAACGAAATCATTCACTAATCCATCACCCATCCTAGCCCCACACTATATCACATCCTGCCCCATGACTTCATGATCTCCCAGCCTCCCCCCCCCCCCACCTCCATACCTCTATCATTATCGTTTCCTCCCCCCACCCCCCCCCCTATCATGTTTTGTGATATCCTTTGCACTTTATATCGTATCCTTTGATTTCCGTTATCTTTTGCGTTCGATTATATATATCTGTTCACTGGGCTTTGTAAGCTCAGCCGCACTTTCTTTTCAGCGCAGGATCTAGCTAGGAGCTGGGTTGCTTTTTTTAGGGGTTTGAGTGCTGAGTGTGGACTTACCCTAGAGATCTTAGTTTTGATATATGATTTGTTACTCGAGACCTTCGTTATTTCGGTTATTTCGTTTGGATATGTTTGTCTTTGAAGAACTTATGTACCTTAAGTCATGTTGACTTATTTTTTTCCTTTGGTTATTTATTTAAGACTTCCGCTGTTTATGCTTGTGTTATGATTATGTATGCCTTTGATGTCACACCATATTTGTAATACTTCTACCCTTTGGGGTCGGGGCGTTACAGTGCAATTAAGGCAGCATTGACTTCTTCCTTTTCTCTTGCAACCCTCTCTTCCTCATTAAATTAAGATTGTAGCCTTATAACTTCTTGTTCATCAAAGAGGACTTGATCTTTTGGCTTCATCTTTAAAGGTTCTTTAGACTCAATCATTTTTGCCTTGCCTTTGTCATGTGAAGGTTTTGATGCAGCTAGTGTTGTTGTTGTAGTTGTTGTTATATATTTGCTTGGCACTTGAATCATAACCCCTCTAACTTTGGGTTTTGCAGCTTTGATCTCTATTAAAGTCTGAGCCAGGGTCAATTCATCAACAGTTGTTGTTGTAGCACTTTCAGTAGTAACTTCAGCAGTACTAACTACCTTTTCAACCTCAACTTCCTACTCATCTAAAACACATGTATCAAACATTAGGTTATCATCATTCCTCCCCTGAGTCTCATCAAGCAATGTAACATCTGCATCAGCATCAATATCAGCTATTTTCCTCCCCTGTTTGGATGCATCCTCCTGATCACCTAAACCTTCATCTTCAGAGGAAACACCTTGTGCAGATCTACCAATCTTGAATAATATTTTCATACCTGGAGGTTTTGACTTCCTTTTCCATTCCAGCTTCTTGACTCTCTTCTTTAAACTAGCAATCTCCTTTGCTTGAGCAGTCTTTGTTGTTTCTAAGTCAAGAACTCTATAAGATAATTTTATACAAAGGTCCATCAATTCCTGAAGTTTCAGTCTGTCCTCCTCACTTCCAAGTGTGTTAACTCTTGAGAGAGGTGGGTCATTGGACTGTGTAGGTACATTTTCCTCATTGGCAGCCTCATCTGCTATAGGCTCTATAGGACCACTGGATTGAGGAATCTCAGTGTCTTTTCTCTGTTTTCTCCTAGATTGTTTCTTCTGAGGTTGTGATGTTGATGGTTGAATGATGGGTGTGTGATGGGGATCCGTTGGTATTTCTGAACCTTCACCCATTTCTTCATGAGCTTGAACCATCATAGTTTGAAATAAAGGGGTAACTCTTCTAGAAAAACATTTCCCTTCCCTCTTCATGTTCCCAAATATCTTCTTAGTATGAGAGGGGGTATGGTTCGTAGTAAAAACAAGCAAATTTAATATACTTATAGTATTAATCCCGTAAGAATTCTTTCCAAAATACTTCTCAACCAGAGATAATAATGATATAAAAAATCCTCACTACTCCTCTCGCTCTTCCCTCTCACTCACTCTCATTCCTGCCTATATTTTTTCTAATCCGGCGAAGTCCTTTCCTCGCGGTCGTGTCCCAACGACCAATCGTGACATTCCCACGAGGCATTCTAGTAATTACATTTCGGATTCGAGTTCCCCTAGACTTTATAAGGGATTTTTGAATTTTGATTATACTACAAATGTAATAGCACGAATTTAAAAACAATTAACTAGCTCAAAATTTCTAAATCATGCTAATGAAAACCCGTAAAAACGCGACCTAAATTGCAAATTTCCCCTTACATCTAAGGCCCACACCCTTCTTAAACCCCCACAAATTTCCCCCCCCCCCCCCCTCCCCAATACCCTAACACACATCCACCCCAATTCCTACAAATGAAAATTTTAAGCGAAACACGCCACCAACTTAGAATTTTTTAACTATTTTTGGAATTTTTTATGAATTTCTAAAATATAATGAATTAATCAAAAATAAAAAATTTTTCTAAAAGATTATCCCCCCCCCCTAAAAATTTTTCTTTTTATTTTTCAAAAATACTAGATTTAAAAAGACAATTTATCTCAAAAAGAATTTAATTTTAACTATTTTTTTATTTTTATGATTTTTATAGAGAAGAAGAAATTAACTAAAATCTATTTTAATTTCTAGAAAATACAAATCAAATGATAAAAATAAAGAAAATTGGATTTAAAATGCTAAAATGGTGCAGAAATGTAATGGCACAAAAAGCCCCAAATTTTATGACCTAATTGTGCCCTAATTTGATTGATTAAAAATATAAACCCTAATTACTTAAAACTAAAAACTAAAAATATTAAACTTTTTATTATTCTAAGAAAGACAGGGTAGAAACTGTATTAAAGGAAAGAACAGGGTAGGCGGGGTAACTAGTAACAATTTACACAATAGTGAAAATGATTAACCCTAGACTATGAGAAAAATACCAAATAGACCCCGCGATTCTAGCTTATTTTTGGCTTATTAAAAAGTGAGATTCAGCAAAAACTTAAAACTACAAACTTGTAAAACAGCTTATTCTCTACAATATTAATGAAAGCTCTTTCTACTTTTGACCACTAGATAAGCTGAAAAATAAGCTGTTTAATTTCTGTCACAGAAAGTAGTGGTTTTAGGACCTTTTTGGCTTTTGGCTTATTCTATGCTTATTAATTGATAAAACTGAGAAACAAAAGAAGCTTATTGTTGCTTAGAATGTATACTAAATGTATCTATAGAAAAATAAGCTAAGTTTTCACAAAGATTACAAGAAAAATTAAATGAAAAAATGCTAAATGTTGCTGATGCACTTGGTTGCTGATGCAGTTGGCATTGAACAAAGATGCAGGCTAACTTTTGAAATGAGGATTCTTTAAAACTACTTAATGAGTAGCACTTAACCTAAGTTAAACATTTTTGGACAATTAAATGCTAAGAAATACTGAAATCTCAAGTGACTTTCTTGTTAAAAATCCCCTGGTGCAAATGAAGACTTTTTACAAACTAAACTTTGGAATTCTAATATCTAACTTCTAAAACCTGTTTTAAACCTTGTTATATGTACTAACTCAGCTTTATAAAAGATTGTGACAAAGTGAAGTTGACTTTTGTAGTCAAAATCAGCTATTCCCAAACACTCCCTTATTGCAAAACTGTCAAAGCTAAGTTCAATTTAAACCTATTTAAAAGCTAAATCAGCTTTAACTTTTTTTTAACACTCTAAACTTTGGAATTCAACAATCTAACTCTTAAAACCTGTTTAAACCTTGATATTAAGACCTAACTCAGCTATGTAAAAGGATTTGACAGAATTTCTTTGACTTTAAGAGTCAAAGCCAGCTTAATCCAAACACTCCCTAATAAGAACTGTCTAAACTAAAATGAGCTTAAAATCTATTTAAAAGCTAAAACAGCTTATTCCTTTTATCTACTTACACTAGAAATTACCTAGTTAAGCTATTTTAGTTATAAAACCTACAGCTTATGTGTGAATATAAGCTACTTCTTCAGCTAGCTTAATATACTAACAATGACAGTTTTAAAAGAGAAACTAAGATTACACAAATTTAATCTAATTAAAACTTAAAACAGCTAGAGATTAAGCCTAAACAAACATATTTGAAGAGAATTAAACAAAATTGAATAGAAATAAGCAACTGATTTAAGCTAAAATTAAGCTAAATGAAATATGAGAAATGTAACCTGAGATTATTGTAGTCTCAGAACCAAAGCCACTCTTGTAGAGTGAGTGGCTTAAAAACATTCACCTAATGGCTCCCTAGCCTCTAAACCTGAGCTTAAAAGCTCAATAAGCTATAAGAAGCTTAATAATCCTTGTAGCTTTCAAAATTGAACACAAATGCCTCAAGTGATCATGCTTTGACTTAAAATTGAACTAAAAGAGTAATGAATGACTGAAAACATAAAATTTGACTGAATTTGAGCTTATGAACAGTAATAAGCTCTAAAGAGCTTATTGGAAGCTTATTGAATGAATACGGCTTAAAATTGGAATCAGAGTTCAATTAAACTGGTAAACTGAATGTGATTAGTCAAATGTATGAAGTACAAGATGAAAGAAAAAGAGTACAAGTGCTGAAAGCTGTTTGCTAAAAACTTGAAAGAAAATTGCTTAAAATTGAGAGAGTTACAAAACTGAAAATTAAAACAAAAAAAACATCTGAAAAAATGAGCCCTAAGCTTCTATTTATAGAGGATTGAAGAGGAGAAGTGAAGAAATCTCGAATCTTCCATTACATCTCAGCCCTTGATCAATTTCGAATCATTTATAGCCGTTTGATCATGTTGATGAGGTGTTTAGACCAATCAGCTGTTGACACGTGGGTGATTTGACGTGGAGGTGAATTTAATACGAGGTTGGGTAATATAGAGGAGCGGGGGAAGGGTGATTAGCAGGTTGGGTTTGTGGATGGTTTTGGCGGGAAATTCTGTTAGAAAACGGTTGAGAGGTTTAAGCCCGCGTGTGTATGTATGAATGTTTGGAGAAATGGCATAAATGGTCCCTGCGTTTGATCTCCTCTAGTGTAGTGTAAAAATAGTTTCAATTATGACACTTTCGGCCCTTGTGTTTCATAACTTTCATTTTTCTCTTTTATAATCAACTTTCTCACTTTATCAATTTTGGTCCTTGAACTTCAAAACTCCAAATAGGCCTTTGAAACTTTAAGAACTTGTCACTATTGGTCCTTGACTTTTATTTTGGGTCTTCATTCCTTGTATTAGACTGATCCGGCTTTGATCATTGGCTTCCCGTCTTCACTCTTGTCTTGTCTTTTCCGTTTCCTTGTCGGTTTTGACTGATTTTGCTCACTTTTGTCCTTTTTATCCTTTCCTGCACATTAGACACAAAAGCACACATTTTTCTATCCTTTTGGCATTTTATGGGCTTTTATTTGGCAAAATCCCGGGTAATTTATATATACAATTAAGCATTTATCAAAATTCCCCAAACTAAAGGATTGCCGTGTCCTCACGCAATGTTATCAAGTGTACACTTTGTAAACTAACAAGTTTCCAAAATGCCCTTGTTTTCACCTTTTATGAATCACCTTTTTAAACAACTTAAGCTTTTCTCAACATTTAATCTCTTGAAAACACATTAATGGCAATCATTGCAATT
>BQNB010108650.1:0-22915 GCA_026074375.1 Tanacetum coccineum
GTAAACACTGCTAATAGTGGGAACAATTGTATAATAAGGATAACACATTAAAATCATTAGAACATGCAAATAGGAAACATGCAGTAATCTAATATTTTGCTGTAAAGATAATCAAAAAGAAAAAAAGAATTGAAGCTACATTCCGTAAACGCAGTCGACGAAGCGGCTAGGTGGATGACACAACGGTAGAAGTTTCTTGAACCCTCAATCCCAATGCATAGAAAACTGAAACGTCTTTAGAAAAGAAGTAGGTAAAAAAAAGGAAAAAAGGGACACAAAAAAAACGTGAGAAATGGGCTGGACCCAAGCAAACAGGCCACATGGAGCCCAAAGACGAAACGACAATGTCGTTGGTCGTTTTTGTAGTGACTCATAGGATATAGGATAATATTTAGAATTTGTGGATGGGTCAATGGATGGGCTGGGGTAAGACATTTGGGGCAGGCCATGAGCAGTTGTTAAAATGCACAGTGCATTTTACAATTGTTATGATAATATATATAATAATACGTATATTTACCGGTAAGTGATCACGGGGTCGTTATTCCCCAACGATTTATGAAATTGAGATCACGTTTGTTATTTGGACAATGATTTGAATTGGTTCAGAGATGATTTGTTTCCTAAAATCCTAAAAGTGAGCAAATTAAAGGACAATTAAACTAAACTTTAATAACGGGAAATTAAACTTTAACTAAAAACGCAAAATGAGAACCCTAAACGGTGATTAAAAAAAACTAAATTCCCAAAATTAGACCTAAAATGAATTTTTCTCTTTTAATGGACTCTAATTGACTAAAAAGTAAGATTAAAGAAAACTAGAACAAAAACGGAGT
Organism: Tanacetum coccineum; assembly: GCA_026074375.1. Classification (NCBI taxonomy): domain Eukaryota; kingdom Viridiplantae; phylum Streptophyta; class Magnoliopsida; order Asterales; family Asteraceae; genus Tanacetum; species Tanacetum coccineum. Next base: position 837 of record BQNB010108650.1, read on the forward strand.
TGAAATGAGCTTAAAAACACGAAAAAATGTGAACGGGAACGAATCCCGTTCTTTAAAAATCAAAATTTTGCAATTTTAACCCTACGGAAGCAAAACTAATTTTCCTAGAAACTATATGATAAAAAAAATTTCAAAAAAAATTATATTTTTTTGATTATTTTTCTATTTTTTATGATTTTTTAAAGTTTTTAATAAAAATAAATGTTTAAAAATACTAAACTAATTATAAAAATCCTGGAAAAATTACGAAAAATAGTTTGGACAAATAGGAATCTAGGAAAAATAAGCTTGGTTACACAGCTTATTGAATAAGCTGTGTAATAAGCTTAAACAGCTTATTAAACTAAAATGCTTAAAATGTATATAAAAGAAAGATGAAAGATCCTAACAGATCAGCTATTGTAGCATGATGGTTTAGGGTGTGTTGTGTGGGACGTTTGGTTGAGAGGGTTGAGGTCCCAGGTTCGAGCCCTAGCTCACTTGGGACTTCCCCTTTCTCGAATATTTTTAAATGCCATTTTTTTTAAAACTTTTTTAAGGACATAAAAATAAGCACTTTTTGAAAAGACATTATTTTTATAAACCACAAATAAGCACGAAATAAGCTAGGAAAAATGACAGAATAAGCAAATCCTACTAAACCTATAAAATGCAAACTGTTTGGGCTTTTTAAGAACAAATAAGCTAAGGGAAAAAGTTACAATAAGTAAAACAGATTAAAAACTATATTTAATAAGTACATAAGAACTAAAATAAGCACAATTGATAAGCTAGAATGACAGAAAAGCTAAAAAGCTTAAAAACACTTAAAATTTTACACTAGAAAGCAAATAAACTCAAATAAGCAAATGAAAAAACAATAAGCTAAAAGGACTTATATCTACCCTAAAAAGTAAATAAACCTAAATAAGCCGTAAACAATAAGGTAGTTAAGCTGAATAAAGGAATAAGCACTTATGGGTTAAATGTTAACCAAACAGCCCTTAGGCACCTTTGAGCTATTTTTAAATTAAGCTAAGGATCCCATTTGGACTTTTGGCTAATTACCCTAAAAAGTACACTAAAATACTACTTTAAAACACTTTTTAAAACCATTTTGAATTAAGGTAACTTAATGCAAAGGCTTGTTTGAAAACAACTTCTCACTAAGAACACTTAGCTACTTTTGGTTGAAATTGAAAAAGACAAAAAGCTTTTGTAAGGGCTTAAAATAGTAAATCAAATGAGCTTAACTTCAAAAAGCAAATTGAAACCAATTAACTATTACCCTAGATCTAATTTTGTGTGCTAAATATCTAAATCTAATTCCTACAATTACCTTCTGAAAATTGATGATGAAAAAGGCTACTTGACACTTAATACTGCTGATGCAGTTGACACAATTTGAACCAAAATTAAAAACCTTAAATGCAGACCTAATGTAAACGACTTCTACACTTATTAAAAACACAAGTAAGAGCAAATAAGGACACTACAATTTAAATACCAGGTGTGATTAGAGCTTATAAACCAAATAGACTTAACAGATTTGATCATATATAACTAACTTATGAGAACCTAAATAACTCTAAATCTAATTGAATAAATCTAGCTTAAACAGATTTAAATAAAGATTAAAACCAAAAAAATCCGAAGCCAATGGCCACTAGGCAGTACTAACTTAGTGGTTAGTCAGCTAGGCCAAAACACTTATTTTTATCAAAATTTCATTTGCAGCTTATGAATAGAGATCTTTGTGAGCAGTATCAAATACCAGATGTTGATGAGCTTATTAACAATCTAAAGACCAGATTTTAGCAACTGAATAAGCATAACTAACATTTAATAAGCTAATGCTAATTTTTTTAGATTTTTAATGATTTAAGAAGCAAAATTATGAAAACTATGATCTAGACTATTGAAGCTAAAAACAGATAATCAAACTTAACTAATAAGACATAATAAGCAATTATAAGCACAAATAAGAAGTAGAAATAGCATATTAATTGATTTAAATATGAAATTAAGGATCAGAAAAGATAAAATGAGAACTTACAATGCATAGCTAATAACAAAGCTTAATTTGCTCAAAGAGTTGTCAACAAGCTCTAGCTTATCACAAGGATAGACTAGTAAAGTTCAATAAGCTCTTCCAGAGTAAGCTTATCATCCAAGCAACCAAAATCCTTATTAAGCATAGGTATTAAGCTAATTTTGATTGTTTAAGTAGATTAATGATTAACTTGAGCTCAATCTAAGCTTAGAGACTTAGAGAGCTGAGATGAGCTTATTAGAGCTTATGTAACAGTATGAGAGCTTATAGAAGAGTAGATAAGAACTTTTAGAAATTTAAGAGTAAAACAAGCAACAAACAGATTTATAGTAAACTACTATTTCATTGATTAAAAAAAGGATACAAAACTTGAAATGAAAATAAAGAGCTTAATAAGAAATTACATTTAAATGAAAAGTTACATAAACTAATTAAAAACTAAAAAAATGCAGAAAAAGAAGATAGCTCTGTGTGAGTGAGGCTTGCTCTCTATTTATAGCCTTGGAGTAAAGCTTCTAGGAGTCTAGCCCGGTCCTCTTATCCGTGATCTTAGCCCTTAATCCTTTGATCTCATTTATGGTCTGTTGGATTGATCATGAAGGAGACACGGATTGCCAACGTGGCATTCCGGTCTTAGGCCTTGTGGTGTTCTGTTTCACTAACATGGAGTGTAAAATCCAATCATTGGTGTGCTTCTTTCAATGCCCACGTGTCCTCCTTGTCCCATTTTTAACCAATAAGAGCCTCAAGTGACGTTTCCTTTTGCCACATAGGAGCTTGGTGCTTGAATTGTTGAGCCACGCAATCAATTTGATTTTACCCTTTGATTTGAGCTTATGGTTAAATGAAAGAGACGATGAATAGTAACAAGAGTTACGCGATCTTTTTTTCCTTTTTAACCGTTTGGTTTTGAGAATTTGACTGAGGGGTTTAGGGTCGTTGACCTTGGGTCCGGGTATAAAAGGGAATTGGGCCGGGTGTTTTGGTTTTGGATTAAAAGGGTTTTTAAAGGATTTGTTATAAAAGACTAATGACCCTTTAGTCTTTATTAATAAAAGGCTAACGGTGTTAGGGTTTTTGGAACTTTTGGTGAGATTTGATTTAACATTAAGGCCTGATTTGGTATTTTTTGGGTTTTGTCTTTTTGTGGTTGACCAATGTTGACCAAGAGTTGACTTTGTTGATCTTTGTGCAGAAACTTCTGGCTCTTTTGTACTCTTTCCCATTCTCCTGTCCGTGTTTGTCTGGTTTTGGCCGTTTTCTTATGAAATTTGCACTATCCGTACCTACACATTTACAAAGATAAAACAAGCAATATACAAGCATTTTATGCACAATTTTATCTTTTTAGGGCCATTTTTGATATAAAACAGATATGTGTTTTCACACAAATCAAAATTCCCCAAACTAAGTGATTGTCGTGTCCTTACGTAATATTATATGCCCTAAAACCAAATACCTCAAAACTTCCCCAAACTAAATCTTTGAAAAGTAGCAAAGACTTTCGTGGAGAGAGTTAAGAAATTAGAAGCTTTAAAACACCCCATTTTCCTATTTTTCAAAACTTTTTTCATTTTTTTATGATTTTTATGATTTATATCCTACAATTTATAACTTATTCATGTGTGACATAATGTAATGTTTTCATTATTCATTGATAACTTTTAGGATCATGGAACAAAAAACACTTAAAGTGTCTAAAAAGATAAATTCATCGTCCCCGACTTTCACCTCTCCAAACCAAGCTTAAAAACAAGATCATTGCAAAATACAAGTTATGATGCTAACACTACTCATAAAAGCTAATTGTGTACTTACTTTTCCTCCCTTATTCCCTAATTTTATATCTCAAGATTTTATTTAAGTCATATACCCGAAGGCTCTTTAAGACTTTATTTCGATTGCTTATTATTCTGAAAATAAAGCATAAACAGTTAAAAAAATGTAATAATATAGTTTCTAGCCCTTTACAACGAAACATGTATCAAGATTTAACGTCCACTTCGACGCGACAAAATTTTTGGCTTTTATTAGGTTACTTAAGCAAGGTACCATTCATGTCATATACCCTAAGGCTCTTTAAGACATAAATGGACCAATCTTATTTGCACCATATACCCTAAGGCTTTTTAAGGTACAAACAAGAAAAAAATTAAGCAACAATATCCATTCCATATACCCTAAGGCTCTTTAAGGAATGAATATAATTTCACTTATTAGATTCTACTTACCCCATATACCCTAAAGCACTTTAAGGGATAAGCAAAATATTTATTCTTGTGATACATATAGTATGCCAATTACAGTATTCTGATGTTGTACTCATCTTAATCACAAAGGAAACTACAGACAACTTCTATTAACTAAATTTGATAACCTAAAAACCGCACAACCTGCTATTTATTAAATCAATTATTTTAAAGAGTGAAACAAGCTCATGGGAGAAAAAGCACAATTAACACTTATGAGCCTTAAAGAAATCTATCTATTCTATGTTTAGCATCAAAACTTATACTCTACTTTATCATCTCTTGTTCTTCACAATTTAAAATTTCTAAGAAATAAACTCGTGAATACTTTGCCTAATGAATTAAGATCGGCACTTTAACAAGTCACATTGACTGGCAACAATCTCAACTCTAATAAATTGATCTTCACATATTCAAAATCAATTATGGGAACTTGCAAAGTCTTGACTTTTTCAAGCTAGACTAGCGTTTTATAGCTCTTTGTATAAAAGATTAGCAAAATCAATCTATTTACAGTTAAGGAGAAAGCTAAGATATAAAACCGGTCGGGTCAAAATTTACTTTTCGTTCTCACCAACGGAAAACCTACATTCGTGTCAACTATTTTTTTTAAGAAATAAACTAGATATTTAAGGCTTAAAAATTTAAAATTTTTGTGGGAAAACGGGGTACGTGATAACAATGACAAAAGATAGGAAAGATCATATCAAGTTTTACTACCCATACTAAATTACAACATTGTTCTCATGTATCTAGGCTAAGACTTAAAAACCCCATACTTAGAACTCAAGAAAAGGAATGCATAATCTAAACATGAGGAAAGTATCATAAAACATCTTTAGCCTTTATCAAATATGCTAAAAGATACATGTTAGTCGATATAATTTTAGGATATCGGATTTCCCCAAACTAATGGCAAGCAAAGGCTAGGAAGCTCGAGTGGACCGGGACAAAACACCGAACATGAGAGTCTTTAGAAAATTTTGGGTCAATCCTGCAAACAATCACAAGTACAAACAATGACAAGAATCGGAAGAGTACAAGCCTCCTCACATCACAATAGAATATAAGAACTAAGATAGAAGGATAAGCATGGGTGCTCCCACGAAGCGCTTGTTTTTGGTGACCGAGTCACATCGCTTGACTCGATCCCTGAATCATTCGGCCTTAGGGTAAAACAAGGGAAGAACAAAATTCCTATTGAAACGTTTAACTACCACAGGCTCTTGAAAGAAAATGAAAGCGAGATGCCGGGGAGTTAAAATGGTGTCCTCATTCTTGGTGGAGGAAAGTAAAGGAGAAACCTCAGGGTAAGTGAGATATGGGAGAAAAATCTGAATTTCAAATGTGAAGGAATCATCAACTTCAACATTAATCTCACCTCCCCCTGGGTCAAAATATTCGTCTTCATTAAGCTCATCAACATTGTTTAACACGGGCACATTGGGTTCCATGTCGAAGGTTAACGTCATCATTCGGGTTAGGATCATCGTTAAGCAAGTGGTCCAATATATCCTCTACGAGTCAAAATCACTTTCAATACCCGGTGGTATTGAATCATCCAGTCCAGAAAATATATCGATCTCTTCCCTATTAGACTCACTATCCTCAGTGAGAGTAGTAGATGTGGGAAGAGACTCGATGATTGTATGAGAATTTTCTGGCGACTGAGAGATGAATTTCCGCATAGCAACGACATTCGACTGATATAATCCTTGTGCTCTCTATCAATTCTTAGAGGAATCATGATGACTGATCCAACAAACTCATGGTGGAGAGGATCACTTTTGGGAGAAAAAGTATCATGATCTGATTCATTCTCAATGTGTTGTGGTTCATGATCGAAAAATACTTCGGGAGAGAGATTATGGGTGGTATCATCACTAAGCAAACTCTCAAGATATAATACGTCTCCTTCTGAGTCATAATAACCTTCCTCAATATACGTAGGAACTTTGATAGCTAGAAAAGCATCGATCTCATCATTGTCGCCTCCTGGGTCGAAATATTCAACCTTATCAATTTAAGCATCGTATAAGATTCTTTTCCAATCATTTGTTTTACATTCCAAATCAAATAAATCATCATTCTCTTCGAAAGGTGGTTCATTGATGAATCCCTTGAGAATGGAAGCAACGCTTTTCAAAGGAGTAGACGGATCATGGTGAAGTAGAAACTCAATGTCGTCTCCTGGAGCAAGACACTCATCCTTATTAGAATCAGAAAGAGGTGTGACTAGGAAAGTCGACTCATCAAGGTTGGAATCATAAAGACATCCTTGCATCCGCTTGTCCTCTAACCTTCCAGTAACAAGGAGGAGTTTAGTCACTAGAGACATATTTGTCTTTAAATTCGAAAAAGAGGTTAGAGAAAGTCACGAAATCATCACGTGGAACGTTGATGGAAGATAAATCATCACATGAAGGTAAAACGTTCTCACTATCACTCCTGGATGTATCCTCAGATTCTCTTGGGATTGGGACAATTTCCTCAACACTAAAAGTACTAAGGTGCTCGTCCCCCATTATGAGAGAATCCTTAGGCTCAATAGACGGTAAGGTAGATGTGATTGCAAAAACCAAAGAAACTTAAGGTGTTTTGTTTGAATGAAAAATGCTCTCCTTGCAAATAACTTTAAAATTCTTTAAACAAGATGTGATACGAGTTGGCGTTTAGCTGTCGGCTCTGCGAGATTCTACCCACTTCTGCTTTTCTTTTTCATCTCGACATCTTTCGGTGAGGGTGAGAAAACTAGAGCAGGTTCGTTGGTAAACCTTTTAAAACTATCCTTGCATGAGTCATTAACCATTTTAATTGACTCGTTTATATGCTTTTGAGGATGTTTTGACATGCCATCGACATGCACAGTTCTTTGGTCCTTACCCCCCCCACCCATTTTTTTTTTTTTTTTTGTCCGTCCGTCAAAACAGCTCTTCTTTCGTATAATCAATTAAAGAATGGTTGGTTCTCAAAAGGATCTCCCAAGTATGAGAGGAACTCGAGGATCGACTTCAAAATCAACAACAACAAAGTCGGTAGGAAAATGGAAATTCCTAACTTTGACAAAGATATCTTCGGTAACTCCTTTAGGAAGAGTAATCGATCGATCCTCTAGCTCTAAAGTCATCCGAGTTGGTGTAAGTTCGGGCAGGGAAAGCATTTTCCATTAGATAGAGGGCTTGGATTTATGCTTGCGCCAAGATCGGCCAAGGCGTGAATATATCCTTCTAGGAAATTCATGTAATAAGAAAACTTGTCGGATCTCAAGCTTTTTTTGGGAAGCTTTTTGAGGAGCATCGCTGAGCAATTCTCATTCAAAGGTATCTTAGCTAACTCAAGCAACTTTTCCTTATTCATGAGCAAACTTTTAATCGTAGGAGCAAATCTTGGCATCAAAAGTAAAGCATCCGCGAAACTAATGTTTGAAGCGCAAATTTGAAAGATTTGGAAGGATTTTTTATCCATTTGATTGAGCTTTGTCACGGGACTTTTGATCATCATGTCGTGAAAGATATGGAATATTTGGCTTAGGTAAATTCTTCGCAACATCAGATTTCGGAATAGAAATGGGGATAACCGGAGGTGGGATTTAAGCGGTACTTCCTTGGAAATTCGTTTGCTCTTTATCCTTTGTCTCCTCGGTTTCTCGTTCCATTACCTTTTTAGGAGAAGGATTAGTAGGAATCGAGGGTTCCTCGTAAGCAACACCACTTCAAGTAGTGATTGCTTTCATCTTACCTTGGGTTTGATGGTCGTACTCGGAGATAGTACCCGAAGTTGGTGGCTTGGTTTGAAACAATCCACAAATCATGTTTTGCAAATTATTTTGACAAGTAGTTTGTGATTCTCATGACGGCTGTTGAGGATATTATGTGTTTTGAATTTCATTCTTAAGGTCTCTTTCACGAGTTGATTTGATTTTGCATGTTCTACAACATCACCTATCGTTATTTCTCTTGTAACCTCGAAAATCATTTGAAAAAACGCTTGTTTGAATTGGATTATTTGGCAACTTGAAAAGGTTGGTTTGAATCCTTGATTTGAAAATTCGAAAGCATGATTTAATTTTGATTTTGAAATCTGATTACATGAAAATTATTTCCCTGATTAAAATTATTCCCTTGACCTTGATTTTGATTAAACCTATTTTGACCATTGTTTTGCACCGGAGCAAAACCGGGTGGTGCCATTTGATTACTAACACGGTTTGGAGGGTTAACTTGATTGTAAGTACCCGTGGTCGCACAAACACTAGCCTGATTGTTATCGGTAGTAGGAAATTATACCAAGAAATGGGCACCCAAAGCGGGAGCTACACGCAGAGTTTCCTCAAACCGCTTGACCCGGAGCAGGAAGTGACAACTTTTAGAAAACAATTTCGATAGGTGAAAGTTGATCCGCAAGCTTATCAATTCTCTCATCCGTCTTACTATCACTTTCCCTAGAAGTCGTATTCATCCTAGAAGCATTTGGTTTGTTTCGTGAATAACGCACTTTTGATTTGTTCTCAATTATATTCAAAGCTTCTCTAGTCGTCTTACTCAAAAGATTTCCACCTGCCGCGGCATTTAAGGAGTCTTGATCATGCTCATTTAAACCATTATAGAAAGTATCAACTTGAGTTAACTCCGTAAATCCGTGGTGGGGACAAGCTCCTAAGCATTTCCTTAAATCGTTCCACGCTGCATAAAGACTCAATCGATTTTTTAGGTAAACAAGAGATTTGATTCTTTAAGTGAGTGGTCTTCGAAGGAGGGAAAAAAAATTGATTCCGATTTGGTAACGAGATCCTCCCAAGTCAAGATTGAATTAGGAGGTTCTTTCTCGTACCAAGTTTTAGCAGCCTCCTCGTTTGGCACATTCCTAAATCGTAGAGTCGAGGTAATCCTTTTGAAACTATTGATATGAGCATGAGGATTTTCATTCTCTAAACCGTGAAACGGGTTTGCTTGAATCAATTGTAACAAATTCGTCTTAATCTCAAAATGATCCGCATTAATTTTTGGTAAAACGATAGCTTTTCCGTACCCTTCCGTGGGTGCTTAGAGTAGCTCTTCCATTGTACGTTCCGCCATTGGTGAAACTTCAACGATAGTACGAAGCTCGGGTTCGACTATGTTTGGAGCACGTCCTTTATTTCGACGTATCGGAATGGTGACGTTTGAATTATTTGGAAAATTGGAATTTCTAGTGCGCATGCACTAAATAAAAAAATGAAATGAGAAAAGAAACGAGAAAAGGAAATATTTTTTTGTTTACCGAATAATCAACAAACTTAGGGTAACTCTCTTAAGTAAAATAAATTTTACAAAAGAGGTGCGCCTTTTTCGTAAGTGACACAAACGGTAAAAATTTTGAATCTTTGGTTCGGGAACTTATTGATGGATAATACCTCAATTGAAGGTATTATTTGTTGGTGTTCTTTTACCAACTTTGTATTTTTTTTTATATTCACAAATTAACGAGAAAAATCGAAAAATCCGGAAGAGCAAATATTTTTGTACTTTTCTTATTTTTTTTTTGGAACGGCAATTTGTGGCTACATGGCCCCTAGCCCAGAAGGCGTAGCGAGCCCACACAACCAGGTTGGGTCCAGCCCAGAAGGCAATGACACCCTTCCCTTTACACACGCGGGAGGAAACCCCTATCGCCCTAGATAAGACTCGAACATGAGACCTTGCCTAGGAGGGTAAAACCTCCATACCATTGGACCAAATGCCCGTTGGTTGTACTTTTCTTATTAATCTTCTACTTATACTAAAAAGAAAAGAAAAATATTTTTTACTTTTTATATTTTTAATTTTTTTGTATTTTTGATTTTCTTAATAAGCGTCAATTCAAGACGCAGGTTTCCAAATCACGATCAACAAACTGCAAACGAAGGAATCTTAATCACAAATCCCCGGCAAAGGCGCTAGAAACTTGGTTGTAATAATTTTATACACGTAAAATAATATAATAGATATGAAAATACCTAACTCATAATGCAAAGGTAGTAAGGAAAATTCTCACAAATATATATAATAATACGTATATTTACCGGTAAGTGATTATCGGGTCATTTTCCCAAAGATTTATGAAATTGAGACCACGTTTGTTATTTGGACAATGACTTGAATTGGTTCGAAGATGATTTGTTTTCTAAAATCCTAAAAGTGAGCAATTAAAAGGGACAAATAAACCTAACTACGAGAAATCAATACTGGGAAAGGAATTTTAACTTAAAAAACGCACACGAGAATCTCTAAACGGGACCATAAAAAACCTAAATAGTTAAAATAACCTAAAATGAATTTTTTTACTTTTAACTAACCATAATTGACTAAAAAGTAAGATTAAAGAAAACTAGAACAAAAACGGAGTTGAATTTAAAAGCACAAAAAACGTGAATGGGAACGAATCTGTTTTTAAAAATTGAATATTTTGCAATTTTAACCCTACAAAGCATAAACTAAATTTCCTAGACCACTATATGATAAAAGAAAATTTTCTAAAAAAGAATTATATTTTTTTGATAATTTTTCTGGTTTTTATAAATTTTTAAAGTTTTTAATAAAAATAAATGTTTAAAAATACTAAACTAATTATAAAAATTCTGAAAAAATTACGAAAAATAGTTTGAACAATAAGGAACCTAAGAAAAATAAGCTTGGAAAATAGGCTTAAGAATTAGGCTGGAAAATAAGCTAAAAACAATTATTATACTAAAATGCCAAAATGTATATAAAAGATTAATAATGAAAGATCCTAACAGATGAGCTATTGTAGCATGATGGTTTAGGGTGTGTTGTGTGGGACGTTTGGTTGAGAGGGTTGAGGTCCCAGGTTCGAGCCCTAGCTCACTTGGGACTTCCCCTTTCCCAAATATTTTTAAATTCCATTTTTTTTACAACTTTTTTAAGGACAAAAAAATAAGCACTTTTTGAAAAGACATTATTTTTATAAACCACAAATAAGCACGAAATAAGCTAGGAAAAATGACAGAATAAGCAAGCTACTAAATCTATAAAGATGCAAACTTTTTGGCTTTTTAAGAACAATAAGTCTAAGGGAAACAAAGTTTTTTTAAATAAGCTAACCACAGATTAAATGCTATATCTAATACGCACATAAGAACTAAAAATAAGCACAATTGATATAGCTAGATGACAGAAAAGCTAAAAAGCTTTACAACACTTATAAATTTTACACTAGAAAAGCAAATAAGTCAATTAAGCAAAATGAATATAAAACACATAATGCTAAATGGACTTAATCTAACCTAAAAGCTAAACTAAACACTAATAAGTCATAAACAATAGCAGATAAGCTAGATAAAGGAATAAGCACTTATGTTGTAAACGTTACCCAACAGCCCTTAGCACCTTTGAGCTTATTTTTAAATAGCCTAAAGGATCCTTATGGACTGTTGGCTAATTACCCTAAAAAAGTATTACCTAAAATACTAATATAAACAAAATTTTAAAAACATTTTGAAATTCAGGAAAGCTTTAATGGAAAAGCTTGTTGAAATAGATTTATTACACAACACTTAGTACTTTTGGTTTTGAAGTGGAACAGACAAAGAGATTATTTTAAGGCTAAAAACAGATAATCAAATGAGCTTAACTTCAGAAAGCAAATTGAAACCAATAAACTATTACCCTAGATCTAATTGTGTGCCAAATATCTAAATCTAATTCCTACAATTACCTTCTGAAAATTGATGATTGGAATAAAAGGCTACTTGACAATCAATTCTGCTGATGGCAAGTTGACACAATTTGAAACAAATTAAAAACTCCTTAATGCAGACCTATGTAAACGACGACTTCTACACTTATTAAAAACACAACTAGAGCAAATAAGGACACACAATTACCAGTGTGATAGAGCTTATAATACCAAACTAGAATTAACAGATTTGAACATATATTAAAACTAAACTTATGAAGAACTAAATGACTCCTAATCTAATTAATAAATCTAACATAACAGATTTAATGGAAAGATTAAACCCAAACCGAAGACATCTGGCCACTAGCAGTACGAACTTTTGGTTAGTACGGCTATGCCAAAACACCCCTTATTTTTATCAAACTTCATTTGAGTTATGAAATAGAGATCTAGGAACAAGTATCAAAATTGCCAGAGGTGATGAGTTTATTCAACAATCTAATGGGCAGATTTAGGCAACTGGAATATCCGAACTAACATTTAATAAGCTAATGTAATTTTTTTTAGATTTTTATGATTTAAGAAGCACATTATGAAAAACTATGATCTTGACGATTGAAGAACTAAAACGATAATCCAACTTAGCTAATAAGACATAATTAGATATTTATAAGCACACATAAGCAGATTTAACAGATGTTAAACTATGAAATTAAGGACAGAAAAGATAAATGAGAACTTACAAATGTCTTAGCTAAACAAAGTCTTAATTTGCTCAAAGAGCTGTCAACAAGCTCTAGCTTATCACAAGGATAAGCTAGTAAAGTCTAATAAGCTCTTCCAGAGTAAGCTTATCATCCAAGCAACCAAAATCCTTATAAAGCATAGGTATTAAGCTGATTTTGATTGTTTAAGTAGATTAATGATTAACTTGAGCTCAATCTAAGCTTAGGCCAAAAGTTCAATATAGACCCAATATTTTTCATAAACACAATAAACCAATCCTAGCCACTTATTTTTTTATTAAAAATAAAAAAACCTACTTTCCACCTCTTTCTTAAAAATTAAATATCTCACACACTGTTAATCGTTACGCAAAACAAAACATATCATCGCGACGACAATTAAATTATCTTTCTATAGAGGGGCGACACTATGTACTTTCGACGAACTTTTTTTTTATGATTTTATGAAGTCATATACGATTTTACGAAATCATATATGACTTATGAAATCATATATGATTTTATGAAATCATATATGATTCGTTATACGAATCATATATTTTTTTAGAACGGCAACTATTATAAAACCAACTAGCAAGAAGCTAGAAAAAAGAATTACAAAGAGATCAAATAGGGGTGTTGCAACCAACTATCCCTACTAAAAGTACAATTACATCTAGAAAGGCACCAAGTGAAAGAGCGCGAAACAATATCGTCAAATAATAACCTCTGTACGAGGGCTTTCGACAATGAAAGGCAATAATTACGATACATCCCTTACGTTCACCAAGTTATATAACGACTCCTTCCACAAATCTTTAACTTTAGAGCTTCATCTTTTTTATTTTTTTTTTTTTCTTTTTTTTTTTTTGATGGAATTGAACCAATTAAGCCAATCAGCATATGAACCAAGGGGCGGTACCATGATTACATTCCACCAGCGGCTTGACGAGCTACGATATCCGTAAGCCAATCTGCAACTGAAGACAAGTGAGAGGAATTTCCTGAGCAGAGGAGCAAAGCGGACCATAAAGATCGAAACTAGGACACCACGATGTTGTAAATTGGATCGAGTAGGCAACCGATCCAGGAAAACCTTCCAAGCAAAAACATTTATTTTTATTGGAACATTTATTTTTATTCGAAGTGAGGATGTTAATGCTGCAGCTTTATATTTTGGTTGTTTGACTATGAAAACCCCTTTTAAATACTTAGGGGTGATGGTTGGAGGTAATAACTCGACTTTTCAGGCATGGGATGATATGGTTGGTAAACTTAAGGCTCGTCTATCTAATTGGAAACTTAAAACTTTATCTGTTGGAGGAAGGCTTACTCTTTTAAAGTCGGTTCTTGGGTCGACACCTCTTATAATATGTCCATAATAGGTTCCTAAGTCGGTGTTACAAACGGTTGAGTCCATACGTAGATATTTTTTTCAATGGTGTTCAATGCGACGAGTGAAAAATAGTGTGGATCAAATAGGCTCATTGGTTCTTTTTGCATCCAAGAAGTATGGAGTTTAGGTGTCTCACGTTTTTATGGATTTAAGATAGGGCGTCCTTTTTAAATGGGTTTGGAGATTTTTTTTTTTTATTCCAAGGGATAATTCATTGTGGTGTCGTCTCATCATGTCTATGCATGGCTCCTCATTATATAACTTATCTCCGTTTTGTTACTCAACTTGGAAATCCATTATTCGAGAGGTGCATATGCTTAAAGATCATGGTGTGGACCTGCTTTCTCACTGTCATATTCGTGTGGGTAATGGTTTGCGCACGCAATTTTGGAATGAAGTTTAGATTGGTGACACTTAACTTCGTGTTATGTTTCCACGAATTTATGCTTTGGAGATTAATAAAGATTGTATGGTGGCTGATAAACTACAATTCTTGGTTACCTCTTCTCTTTGTCGTTCTGTTAGTGAGGGGTTGGACTCTTCTCAATTAGCTACTTCGTCTAAGTATATTGAAGGGATATTGTTGTCTAATATGGAGGATAGATGGTGTGGGATTTAAATGGGGAAGGTGTTTTTCGGGTCAAAGATGTTCGCATTCTTCTTGATGAATGTTTCTTGCCGAAATCCCCTACGAATCATATATGATTCGTCATACGGATCATATATGATTTTCGAATTGTGACTGAAAAACAATAATTGAAAAAATAGTTTGTCGGAATCACAATCATAATGATTTCAAAGAAATCATATATGATTTTATGAAATCTATATGAATTTCATGAAATCATATATGATTAGTTATACAAATCATATATGATTTTCGCAATTCCTGACTGAAAAAAAATATCAAGAAAAAAAAAAAAAAAAAACAAACACAACACAAACACTACAAAAACTTCCTCAAACATAATATCGTGCTCACCCGTCTACTGAAAGATAAAAAAATACTCATCGCGTTGGTGTATTTTTTGTCGTGTGACGATTTACCATTTGTAAGATATTTTATTTTTAAAAAAGAGATGGAAAGTGGGTTTTTTTATTTTTGATGAAAAAATAGATGGTTGAGATTGATTCATTGAATCTATGACAAATAATGGGTCTATGTTGATCTTAACTCCTAAGCTTAGAGACTTAGAGAGCTGAGATGAGCTTATTAGAGCTTATGTAACAGTATGAGAGCTTATACAAAAGTAGATAAGAACTTTTATAAAATTTAAGAGTAAAACAAGCAAAAACAGATTTAATAAGGTAAACTACTATTTCATTGATTTAAAACAGATTACAAAACTTGAAATTGAAAATACAAGAGCTTAATAAGAAATTACATTTAAATGAAAAGTTACATAAACTAATTAAAAACTAAAAAAATGCAGAAAAAGAAGATAGCTCTGTGTGAGTGAGGCTTGCTCTCTATTTATAGCCTTGGAGTGAAGCTTCTAGGAGTCTAGCCCGCTCCTCTTATCCATGATCTTAGCCCTTAATCCTTTGATCTCATTTATGGTCTGTTGGATTGATATGATGAGCACACGGATTGCCAACGTGGCATTCCGTGTGTCAGACCTTGTGTGTTTCTTTTGCACTAAATTTAGTGTAAAAATCCAATCATTGGTGTGCTTCTTTCAATGCCCACGTGTCCTCCTTGTCCCGTTTTTGACCAATAAGAGCCTTAAGTGACGTTTCCTTTTGCCACATAGGAGTTTGGTGCTTGAATTGTTGAGCGACGCAATCAATTTGATTTTACCCTTTGATTTGAGCTTATGGTTAAATGAAAGAGATGATGAATAGTAACAAGAGTTACGCGCTCTTTTTTGCTTTTTTTTTTTTTTTATTTCTTTTTTTTTTTGTTTGTGATTTTTTTTTTTTTCCTTCTTATATTTTTTTATTTTTCTTTTTATTTTTTTTTATCTCTTCTTTTTTTTTTTTTTTTTTTCCTTTTTAACCGTTTGGTTTTAAGAATTTGACTAGGGGGTTTGGGTCGTTGACCTTGGGTCCGGGTATAAAAGGGAATTGGGCCGGGTGTTTTGGTTTTGGATTAAAATGGTTTTTAAAGGATTTGTTATAAAAGACTAATGACCGTTAGTATTTATTAATAAAAGGCTAACGGTGTTAGGGTTTTTGGAACTTTTGGTGAGATTTGATTTAACTTTAAGGACTAATTTGGTATTTTTGGGGTTTTGTCTTTTTGTGGTTGACCAATGTTGACCAAGAGTTGACTTTGTTGATCTTTGTGCAGAAACATCTGGCTCTTTTGTACTCTTTCCCGTTCTCGTGTCCGTGTTTGTCCAGTTTTGGCCGTTTTCTTGTGAAATTTCACTATCCATACCTACACATTTATAAAGACAAAACAAGCAATATACAAGCATTTTATGCACATTTTATCTTTTAGGGCATTTTTGATATAAAACAGATATGTGTTTTCACACATATCAACATGTTTCGTCTTTGACCTTCTCATCATCTTCTTCACTGCTATCGCTCCAAGAGCCTCTGACAAAAGCTCTTTGGTTCCTATCTTTTGGTGGTTTTGGACATTCCCCAATAAGATGATAAGGGTTCGCCGCATCTAAAGCATTTTATATCACGTTTACCGTTCTTGACATCACGG
The DNA here is from genome assembly GCA_026074375.1 of Tanacetum coccineum. Lineage (NCBI taxonomy): Eukaryota > Viridiplantae > Streptophyta > Magnoliopsida > Asterales > Asteraceae > Tanacetum > Tanacetum coccineum. The sequence continues at coordinate 17,560 of BQNB010108650.1, forward strand.
CTTCTTTAACGTCTTTTTGTCGTTCCGAGTTTTCTTACGATTCTACCTCTTCTTTTAAAGACCTTCTTGATGTCCTTTACCGCCATGGCGTACACTTCATCTTCACTACCAGAAGTCGAACACTCTTCATCACTAGATTCTTTCTTAGCCTTTAAAGCAAATGATTTCTTTTCAACTTTTTTTTTGACTATTTTAGAATCTTTCTTGATGATCATTTTGTGAACTTTGAGATTCCTGATAAGCTCATCAAGAGATAATGATGTTAAGTCTTTCGACTCTTCAATCGCGGTGACCTTTGCTCTCCATTTAGGATGTAGAGCCCTAAGAAACTTCCATATGTAGTTCTTACTAGAATAACCTTCATCAAGAACTTTAAGACTAGTAATAATAGTATTTAATCTTAGAAAATGCTACATCTATTGAATTCGTCTTCGAAAATGATGAATTGTTGTTAAACCAAAAGGTCGATCTTATTATCTTTAACTTGATTATTACCTTGATAGGTGATTAACAAAGTTTTCTAAATTTCTTTTGCCGTATTACACATGAAAATTCTTTCATATTCTTTTCTAGGCAAAAGATTGTAATTACTATTTTACGCTTCATTATTTTTTGAAGTCTTTTTGAGATCATCGGTTTATTTTTCAAAAGGGATAACCTCATCTAATTTGGTTTTCGGATTTTGTACAATAGGTTGAAAATCACCATTGGTAATAATAAGCCAAAGATCTAGATCTTTTGATTTAACATATGTCTCGAATCTATTTTTCCAATAAATAAAACTATCACTTTCAAAAATGATGGTCTTTGCATGGATTTCCCTTCTAAGATATGTGTTATATCATAGTCGATCAGCTTTAAAATACAATATTATTTAAAACATCTTGAGTGACCATGGCTCTTATGCCAATTGTGAGCCTCAATGGACCAAAAACGGACATAAAATGCCAAATATGTGCTTGTTTTGTGTTATTTACTGTGCAGGTATCGGATATTCAGAAAAAGGACAAAAATCAAAAGCCAAAACGGCTAAAACCAAGCACAAAATTAGAAAGAGCGCGAAAATCTAAAGCCAAAGGCGTACCCATCTTATATGGACTAACCCGAGCCCACTTATTGGGCCGGGTCAGCCCATTAATGATATAACACCTTAAGCCTTTTAATAAGTCTAAATCCAAAAACCATTAATCCATTAGTCAAATCCCAAATTCCATTAACCCATTATCCAGTTAAACAAATAATAACCCCGCCCTAATACTGTTCACTGTCTCTTTCATTTACCATGCGTTTGTACGGGTAAATCCCACACACACACATACGCCCTTGTTTCTAGAATCTAACGTGGCAAGTGAAGCACGTCACTCCCAGCTACGCTGGCAATCTTATGCTTTCTATTGGACTATGGATAACGTGGAGATGGATCAAGGGGCTATGATGATGGATTTGGAGTGTTCTTGTCAATTGAAAGGGGCTGAGATAGAAACAATGGGTGCGCTCTAAAGACCTAGATGCTTCATTTCAAGCCTATAAATACCCACGCTTAATCACACAGTAAGGATACCTAGAGTAGGAGTAGGGTAATTAGCTTATTTTCAGCTTATTTACAGTTTAATGTTCTTATTTTGATGTAATTCCTTTTTTCAAAGCAATGTAATCCTGTTTCATTAATGCATTCGTTTTCCTAATTTTGTCGGTCTTTTAATTCAGTTTTACTCTTAAGCTTTTAAATATCAAAATGTGTTTGGATTTCATTTAAGCCAAGATCATAAGCTCTTTTACCTTAAAAGTCAGTACTAAATCAATTTAATCTCTCTTATAATACTGTTTCATTAAAATCACCATCATTACCTTTGCTTATTGTGGATTGCTTAAATGGATGATAAGACAAAAAGGGAAGCGCTTATTGAACTTTTACTAGCTCATATAAATAAGCTGGAGCTTGTAGATAAGCTCATTTGAACATTTTAGATCCCTGTTAAGCTGGGATCAAGGTACTTCTTCTTTTACTATTTTCTAGCTTAATTTATGTTTTGCTTATCAATCTGCTTATTTATGCTTATAGATGCTTAATTTTGCTTAATATGTCTTATTATAGCTTATTGTGTTTAGTTTTTAGTCTAGAATAGTTTAGTTTAAGTTTTCATAGAATATGGCCTTATTTAGTCAAATTAGCTTCTAAAGTGTAACTTATAATTAAGTGTTTAATTTTTCTAGATTTTAGCTTAATAATCTTTAATAAGCTTAGTTGTTAATCTGATTTAATTAAATAGAGCTTAATTAAATCTCTTTAGGCTTAAAAATTAGTTTGAAGGAATTTAAAGGAGTGTTTGGCAGAAGCAGTTTTAACTTAGTTAAGACTGCTTGTGTTATTTTTGGTAATTAGGTCAGTCCTAATAAGGCTTAATTTTTTTTTTTTACCCCCCCCCCCCCCCCCCCCCCCACCCCCCCCCCACCACACCACAACCCCCCCCCCCCCCCCCCCCCCCCCCCCCACCCCCACCCCCCCCCCCCCCCTCCTTAACAAGATTTAGGGGGGGGGGGGTTTTTTTTTTTTTTTTTTCATAAGCTTATAGTAGGTTTAGTTTAATTTACTAGTTTCTTATATCAAGTGTTTAAATCTGCCAATTAATTAGTATTCAAATATGTTATTTGCTAATGAATGAATAAGGTGTAGGTTTTGTGCTTAAAATAAGTTTTTATTTCCTTCAATACACATCTGGTTTAAGTTTATAGTATGTCAAAATTGTTTTTGATTTTAGATTTAGTTGCAAAAGCCATTAAGGCAAATTTAAAGTTTGAGTAGCTTTTGTTTTGCCTAGGATTTTTAGCTTATTTAGTTGCTAGTGTTAGCTTAAATTTAGTTTGAATTACCTATTTGAGTCATGTTTCTTATCTGTTTAAATTTTTGGATCTAAACTTTGCTTATTGAGTCTTATTTTTTTAGTTTAAAATTTGTCATCCATTTCAAAAGGCCAAAAAGATGTAGTGTAAACTGTCAATTTCAATTTCCTTTTTCATCTTTTTTACTTAATCATTTTGCTTAAAGTCAACTTTTATGTGTTCCTTGGGAATTAGTCTTAATTTGTTTTTAGCTTATAGCTTATTCTAAATACTTAATAGTTCTTATTCTTAGCTTAAAATAGGGGTATAAGTCTTTTAAATGTCCCTAGAATTTATCTTTTTAATTTTTCTGTCTTAATGCCTTTTAGTGTTTTCGGCTTAATCTTTTTGCTTATTTCTTAGTCATTAGTGCTTATTAGGATTAGGTCTAGACTGTCTTAAGTTTATTTCCTTTTCTAGGTGCTTATTAAGTCCAAAAAAAGCCAAACTGTTTTACTTATAGTCATTAGTTAGTTTTTTTCTAAAACTGCCACTTTTAATCTTCTTAATCCCGATTATTAATCAGTTTCAGCATTAAGTCTTTTTATAAAAGCTGCTTATTTTAGCTTGTTCTATAACTTTTTCAAAAAGAAAAAAAAATACCAAAAAGGGTAGGCCACAGGGTTCGAACATGTGACATCTCCTTCACAACACACACGCCTCAACCAACTACCCTGGGGTCTTTTTCAATTCAATTTTGTTCTATTTAATTGTTATACACAATAAGCTTTTAGCTTATTAGCTTATTATGATTTTTCCCAGCTTATTGTTTTAGCTTTTCGGAATCGTTTTTCTTTATAAACCTCATATTTAGTGTCAAGAATTTTTATAAATTTTCTCATAATTTCCGGATTTCATTTCATATTTTTAATCTAATTTTTAGTTAAAAAGTGTTTTAATTAGTTTTAAAAATAAAAAATACAAAAAAATTATATTTTCTTTTTCTAAAAATTAATGTTATCATTACCGTTTAGTGTTTAATTAGTCTTTTTCTAAAAATTAATTAGTATAGGAAATTTGCATTTTATGTTTTTTAGAGTTTATTTTGCTAATTTTTCGTCCGTTAGTCCGTTAGTCGTTACCGTTTAGTGGTTAATTGTCGTTAAATTTTAATTGTGCCTTTAATTCTCGTTTAGCTTGCTTTTATTTGCTTTCCATTTGCGTTCTTAGAATTAGAAATCAAAATTAAATCTTAAATGATAATCAAGCTTGATTCTCAACATAAACGTGAATTTTCATTCACCTCTCACCGAGGAGAACAATACCCGTGTTGATTACTTATTATTCTTTCCTAAGAATAATTTGTATGATACTATACTTTATGTATATGTATTTTATTATATATATTATATATATCTGAGGGTTATTTGTTTGATAACATATCGTATAACAACGAATATCAAAATGGCACCGCTTACTAAGCACTTTAAGTCTTCAGATAAATTATTATTTTTATAGATCACATTTCTCCCCTTATTTTAAACACTAAATCACTTAGTTTTGAAATATCAAGTGATTAAAATTTGTCTTGAAAATTCAAAGGGATATATGTGTTTCAGCATGAATTATGTGTGTTGGGAATTATGGAATTCTACAACTTAGTACTGCTGAAAGAACTTAATACTGCTAGCTTTGGAAGTTAGTAATAGTGATTCAAGATAGTGCTACTACTGAAGAACTTAGAAAATAATCTAAGTTATTAGTACTGCTAGTTGTAATAGTTAGTACTGTTAGTTATAGTTAGTACTGCCAGTACAATGTTAGTACTGCCAGTATATAGTTAGTACTGTTACTCTTGTTTAGTTAGTACTGCTTATGTGATATGCATGAGATAAATTATGAATAGATATGCATGATCACTTAACTCGTTTTGTAAGCCCATTAGGGTTTCCTTGGTGTATAAAAGGAATGGCATAGTTAGATATACACTTAGAGATATAGCTATTAGGCAAAACATATAGTTGTTTTGTGAATCATTCAATATATTGTGAGTTGAGAGAAAGTTCTTGTGTTACTGTTATATTGTGTTATTATTCTTCTGGTGTATAAAGGTTAGATTCCGCATAACCTTTATATATACAAAAAGGTTTCTATCATAGTTGTTCTGGATTTATCCAAGATAACTAAAGCTTTAACAAGCTAATCAAATATCTGTTTAAAGGGGATCTACAAGTGGTATCAGAGCTTGTGTTTTGAAACCTTGATCGAGAAGAAACAATCAGAAAGAACTATTTATTAACACAAAGAGATGGATCTGGAATCTACCCAAAACAATGCTGTTGCAAAGTTGCCCCTTCTCAAACAAGGTGACTATGAGATGTGGAAGCTAAGAATAGAACAATACTTTCAAGTTCAAGATTATGCTCTATGACATTCAATCAATACAAGGATGCCAAGACTTTGTTTGAGGCCATACATGCTAGATTTGGTGGTAATGATGCCACAAGGAAGACACAAAAGACACTCCTGAAGCAGA
>BQNB010108651.1:0-22914 GCA_026074375.1 Tanacetum coccineum
GCTATGTAAACAGTAGTCTTATTTATATGCAAAATCTTATACAAAAGAACTTCACCCAATATTTTGTGCATTGACCTAGACAAACATGCAAGTTTTATAGTCTAACGGGCTGTTTCTTTTTATTTCATGTTTGGATACACTGTATTGTTTGAAAATGAAAAATGTGATGGTTGCCTAATAAGTACCGAGTGAAAAGATGGTGCTGCTTTTTTTTCCATTAATAATATGCAATGTTTTAAAACCAAAGTCGATATATTTGGTTCTACCGGTTTAATCGGGAACTGGTTAGGAGACCGGACCGGATATGGTCTGGTTTTTCATTGACCGGAGTCGACCCGGTTTAATAAAACCGGTCGGGTCATGACTTTAGTCTTTTCTTTCTTTGCTTTAAATAAAAAAAATATTTTCTCTTCTCTAAAACTAACAAAACCTTTTAGTCATTTCATTTTCGCTACACAAAATATTTGTTATATTTGTGTTATGTTAAGTTCTATATTTGTTTCGCACAAACATATGTTTCGCACAAACATATGTTTCGCACAAACCTATGGTGTGACTGAGGTTATTAAGTTTTGGTAAAACAAAAAATTAGAGTTAATATTTTTAATATATTCGTTTGATTTAAAAAGTTATTTAATAAGGACAGAATTCTAAAAACATCAAAATATAATTATAAAATGATTGTTTTTGCATTTTTTTTCTAGCATTGTTGATATGGAAATAAAAATCTAAAACCTTATAGAGTCATCTTATTTTTATCAGTTCTATTGAATGTAAGATCGAAATCGAACAAAGACCTATTGAAGATGTTATGAAAAGTATACATATGTATAGAACCGGTTCGACCCGGCTGTTGAACCGGTGACTCGATGAACCGCCGACACGACCGGGTCAATTAAAAAATTAGGTTTTAAAACATTGGTAATATGTGATAACTACTTGACCCTTATGTTTGAAACAATATTTTTTCACTGATAACATGTGCATAAAAAAGGAGAAATCATGTGCTCCAAATAATGTCCGCTAATTTCTTTGTATATAATGCAGTTGAATCTGATCGAGGTAAAAGAAAAAATTTAAACATTGAAAATAAAACATTATTGAGAGCAAGTCTAAAACTTTATGCCCAATTTACCGATCGCAAGGTAAAAACATCAAGAATATCAAGAGGAATTCCCGACAAACGCAAGTCTCGTAGACACTTATTTGAGAGGAAATGACGTAAAGAGATCACTTCCTGGACTAAAGGAAAAGAAGTTTTATAACTTTGGAGTAATAAAAGAATATAACGATCAAGGGAAGGAACCACCGGCGAATTAAACGAAAAAGACAAAAAAACGCGCGCGCAGGTGGAATGGGTCTAACCGTTTGGCGACCCCCCAACCCTTTTTCACTCCCAACCGTTCGGCGACCCCTTCCAACCGTTTTGTGTTTCCAACCGTTCGGTAACCCCTTCTAACCGCCCGGTTGGACCCATAACTGCTGAACTAAGTACAATTCATGGATTTTAAAGTCTTATCATTATGAAGGCTGTAGGATCCCGTTAACACTTCACACAATGGATCACGAGATCGGAACTAGAAATGAGGAGGTGAGATTGAGTTGTTTAGAGAGAGAAAGAGGAGAGAGAAAAGAGAAAAAGATATATTTAGATATTTTCAACAACTAGCTTTTTCTATGGTAAGAAAAAGCTTATATACCCCGTCACGCTAAAGGTACGCGCGGGATATTTAACTAGGACCCGGGCTCGGGTTTTGCTTGGGATTAAACCCGAAACATATACAATATTAGATTAACTATCGAGCCCGATTCCCGACATTATACTATTACAACATTAACTAATTAAAGACCGAAGCTCTATCGTGGAGTGACCGAACTTCCTTGTTCGACTCAATAAATTGAGGCTAAAAAAGGCCGATCATTTCCTGTCCTTAACTCCTGGAGAACGTCTTTGGTTTGCCCATGAAGTGTTTCAAGCTTATAAATGAAGCCTTGAGGTTACAAACAATATATGATAATTTACCAATACTACCTATGGTTACATCTCACAAAATCTCTCTCCCAAAAGGTTTGGAAACTTCTGCCATTTACAGAAGGGTACTTGTAGCTAGGGGTGAGCATCTGGTCAAATCCGGATCGGGCCGAAAAAGCAGGACCGGGCCGAAAAAACCAGACCGGACCGAGATTGTTTTAGCCCAAAACCACAGACCGAGGACCGGGCCGAATGTGTTCGGTCCGGTCTGGGTCGGTTTTTCCGTCAGTCCTGTCCGAGAAGGCATTATTAGTCGGTTGTACGTAAGACCGGAGCGGACCAACCCGGACCGAGGACCGAACATGAGGTAAAATGTGAATCGAGGACCGGACCGAAATAGGTTCGGTCCGGTCCAGTCGGTCCAGTACGGGCCGGTTTCTCGGTCGGTCCGGTCCGCGATCGGATATGCTCACCCCTGCTTGTAGCAAGGAAGGTTGGTACTCATATTCGGGGTGGTTGAAGGCATACTAGTTGATTGGAGGTGTGTGAAGTGCTATAACTTGACATACTTATTTATCTTATAATCAAGGATAGGTATACTCTTGTTATTTAAATGATGAACTCTCAATGTTTTGTTTATGATTTGTGTTTGGTAATGAAATTTGCTATGGAGTAGTTTTGTTATACTTGTGTGGAATGATGTAGTCTTCTATATTGAGTGTTTGGATGATTAGTATGCATTGAAACTTTGATTTACCTTATGAGTTTGTTTAAATTAACATGTGTTTTATTAACTTGTTGATAAATATAACCGGGTCTAGAGGTCGACAGAATTTCTCGTTAGGAATTTATTCCCAAATGTTAGTGCACGAATGATTAAAGTACTTGGGAATTGACACTTATTGAGTAAACTTGTTTACGGACTCCGTAACAATTTAATCACGATTATAGGTTGAAAGGACTTGCAGGAGCAACTTTGACAAACCATATTAGAAAGTATACTAAAGATGGTTACAAAAACGACCAACACTATTGTCGTTTTAAAATTGGGTTTCTCTTCGCCCATACTTTGGTCCATTTTCTTGGCCCATACTTTCGTCCGGTTTCTTTTCCTTATTTTTTACCCATATTTATTTCTAAATTAATTATCTCATGATATGACGTGGGTGAGTCCCATACAAATCAAACACATGGCTTTCTCTCTTATTTCCTGTGGACGCTTCGTGTGTCACTGACACAATCAAACCATGTATCCTATTGTTCCCATATTCTACAACAATACATTTACCGGGGGACCCGACCCCCCAATAAACCGGGTTTCATTAAATGTTTTTGACCCGGCATTTAATGAATGTTTTTCTTTTTTTTTTCTTTTTTCTTCCCTTTTTTTTTAACATTTGTTTTTTTTTTCCCACTTTTTTTCCCATTTTTTTTTCTCAAAAAGTTTTTAAAATAAAACTTTCCTTTTTTTTCCTCGGAATACCCTCTCGCGCTGTTTGAGCCGTCGATCTGTTTTTTTATGAATAAAACTTTAAGTTTCCTCAAACCTCGCGCTTTAAGTTTCCTCAAACCTCGCGCTCCGCTAATCGTCCCGTTCTTTTTTTTCTCAAAAAATTTTTAAAATAAATTTTTTTTTTCTCGGAATACCCTCTCGCACTGTTGGAGTCATCGGTCTGTTTTTTTATGAATATTTTTTTTTAACAGTTTCTTTTCCTTTTTTTTTCTCAAAAAGTTTTTAAAATAAAACTTTCCATTTTTTTCCTCGGAATACCCTCTCGCATGCATTAAATGGCCTTTTGCATTTATTGTGCATTAAATGCACCGGGTTGACCGGGGTGCATTTAATACGCCGGGTCAACTCTACCCGGTCCGATCGGTTTTTTTTTTTTAGAAAAAAAAAATTTGTTTTGTTTTTTAAATACTCTCTCGCCTTTTTTTAGTCATCGGTCTGTTTTTTTTATGAATAACAATAGAACTAACCACGCGCTTCATGTGTATTAAGTTGCATTAAATGCACCGGGTTGACCCGACCCGGTCCGAACATTTAAAAAAAAAAATTAATTGTTCTTTTGCATTTTTTTTCAAAATATTCACTCGCACTTTTTGAGTTATCGGTATTGTCGGGTCGACCCGACCCGGTCCGCCCCGACCCGTTCCTTTTTTTATTTAAGAAATAGCCCATCAAATATTTACGAAATACCCTCTCGCACTATGTGTTAAATTACGAAAACTACCCTCATTTTAATTTTTTTTTTTTTACAAAAATATACCTTCTAACACGTCCAACTGAAAACACCGGCCGCCAAACATCCCGCAGCGAAGCGCGGGTGAGCCTAACTTGTTTTTTCACATTAATTGGGGCACATGTGTACATTTATTGTGTCCATGGTCCCTTCTTGAGCAGAAAATATGGACGTCACAAATATAGACGTCACAAAAAACTTACACTAAAAATAATTGCGAATAAATTGCATAATTGTCGACATCAAAAAGCGGGTAAAAGTGTGGCAAAAACATAAATGTTTACCCCAACAAATTAAATGTAGAAAAACTGCATAAATATTCAGACACGCAGAGGTGAACAACTCTGCATAATACCCGCTCCTACACGCCTGAACAAATTGCAGTAAAGACATAATATAAAAAAGCTATCTATTCATGAAATAGAACATTGGTTATATAAAATATGGAACAATTCTTTTTTATTTTAGAAAGGCAAAATATGGAACAAATATACAGGGCCGGCTTTGAGGGTGTGCAAGGTGGGCGACTGCACAGGGCTCCAAAAATTTTAGGGGCACCAAAATTTATCCCGTTAACAATTATATGCATTATTTCTTAAAAACGATGACACTTTATATATAACGTTTTTTATCGCAGGGCCTCATTATGTAATTTCGCTCAGGGCCTTTAAAAATTTCATAAATTTAGAGACGGCCTGCAAATATATAGTGTGCATAAATATAACATTGCTATTCTCATTATCATAATACAAGTAGAAGTCAAGTAAGTGTACCGGTGTTACTGCAGTAAAGAGGTAAATGCAAAAACAAGCTCTAGTTCACTCTAAGAGAAGAAGCTAAAATGAAATAGTACAATTTTTTTTCCAATCTTGCAAGTAACTAGGATGTTTCCTATTTGATTTAGAAAAGTTTTCTACCCCCTCATCTCTATAAATAGGGATGAGGGAGATGCTAGTTATTCATTCTTCTTCCTCGTTGTAATAGCTTTATTAGGGATTTAATAAATGTTTGGTACGAGAGTATAACGTGTGCGTACATTCTTCTTTGCTCATTCGTTAATTAATACAATGTAACGTTTGGGGTCACGTATGTGTTTTCTTTGAGTCTATATTTCGCGCTAGCTTTCAAGGTTTGTTGGACTTAATTTATTCAATAAGTGGTATCAAGAGCCAATGTTACGTTGGTTTCTTGAAGCTAGGTTGACTTAAAGGTGTCCGCGGGTTTCTTGGTATTCTAAGTCTTGGTGGTTCTTGGAAAACAAGTAAGGTTTAGCTTTGTCTCATGATTCAAGAAAAGTGATTACTTGGAGTACAAGGCATATCAAGGTTGTAGACATGAGGTGGAAAGATCGAAGTTTTAGGGTATTCTAAAGGTTAGTAGATCAATGTTTACAAGAAAGCGGGGTTAGCACACGGCTTGTGAGACTTGTCGGTAAAGTTGGTTAAAAATCAACTTGACAAGATTTGTAGCAAGGTTAAAGAAGAATGGCTAGTATGAATACTAGGTTAAACATCGAAAAGCTCGATAAAAATATTGTACAAAAGCTTAGAGGTTCAAAACAAGTTGGGTTCAAACAACTTAGTTCTAAACAAGTTGGGTTCAAACAACTTAGTTATAAACAAGTTGTGTTCAAACAACTTGATCCTGGTGTTGAATCAGGAGTCCATGGAGTACATGATGAAAAGCGTGTTTGGTTTGAGGTGCAACTGCAGGGAGCTCAAGGGGATCGTGAAGCTGAGGTTTTCCAGGTTAGTAACGATGATGCTGCAGTGGCTCAAAAACGGTTGGGGGATAAGCAACCTGAAGAGAAGACAAACACGGACTGCTTGGTAAAGGAGCGGGAAAAGGTACACCTTGGTATAAAGGTGGGGGCAAACATTATGATAACCGGAGTACCTGGGAAAGAGGGTGCAGAGGGTAATGTTGCTGAAAAGAATAAAGTGAAAGAGTCTATGAAAGCTAATCTAGGAAAATTACTGAAGTACAATGCCTGGTCGACAAGGTGGTCCCCGATTCGAGGTTCCAGCACGAGGAAAAGATGCTGAGTATCGGTTATGTTTAAGTGTTACTCCTAAGGTGGAAATTGTAGGATATTAGGAGTAAACTTAACAAAGATTAGGGGGTTAAGTAATGCACCGGGTTTACCGGGGTGCATTTAATACGCCGGGTCAACCCTACCCGGTCCGATCGGTTTTTTTTTTTTAGAAAAAAAAAATGTTTTGTTTTTAAATACTCTCTCGCATTTTTTTAGTCATCGGTCTGTTTTTTTTATGAATAACAATAGAACTAACCACGCGCTTCAGGTGCATTAAGTTGCATTAAATGCACCCTGGTTGACCCGACCCGGTCCGAATAAATTTTTAATTTTTTTTAAATTTTTTTTGCTTACCTTTTCCAAATATTCACTCGCATTTTTCAGTTATCGGTTATTGCGGGTCGACCCGACCCGGTCCGCCCCCGAACCCGTTCCTATTTATTTTATTACGAAATAGCCCTCAAATAATTCCGAAAATATCCCCCTCGCACTATGTGTTAAATACGAAACTACCTTCATTTTAAATTTTTTTTATAAAATACCCCTTTCCCCACTAACGGTCGACCGTTAGTTTTTTTTAGAATGCACCAAAACAGTGCTTGAAATCGGTCGTTACTTAACGACCTTTAATTTTTTTTTTTTTACAAAAATATACCTTCTAACACGTCCAACCAAAAACACCGGCCGCCAAACATCCCGCAGCAGAGCGCGGGTGAACCTAACTTGTGTCCCATACAAATGGAAAGTTTCTTACCCAACCCTTCAATTACAAGAAAAAAATTGATGACACCCTTAAATAATAATACCCAAACACAAAAAACATAAAATCAAAAAAAGTCACTCTTTAAGTACAGTATTAGAAAGTATACTAATTATCATTACAAAAACGACACCAACATGTGTCGTTTTGTACTTGGGCTCACTTAAGCCTGGTGGGCTCCCAGTTTGGGCCTTTTTTTTATATTAGTTAATATAAAAAAAATTGCTAGACACAAAATAGGGAAAAAAAAATACAAATTGATGTATTCAGATAAAAAAATACCCGCGACATGAGGCCCAACACATAAGCCCATATAAAAAAAACAAACTATTAAACATGAGACCGAAAAAATAAACCCAATATAAAAAAAAATTGTTCGGCACAAAATAAGAAAAAAATTACAAAAGTACTGATTTAATCAAATAAAAAAAAGTACTCGCGACATGAGGCCCAACACATAAGTTTTTTTTAAGTAGGCAATATAAAAAAAATTGCTCGGCACAAACGACGACGTATTTGTCGTCTGTGCTACAGTGCATAGTCTCATTGGGCTCTTATTTTTGGTCGGCCCATTTAATAAGAAAAAAAAAATAAACAAAAGAATTGATTTTATTTCAGATAAAAAAATACCCGCGACATGTGGCCCAGCACATAAGCCCATATAAAAAAAACAAACTATTAAACTTGAGACCGAAAAAAATAAACCGCGCAAAATAAAAAATAAACAAAATAAAATAAAATTTTAACGCAAAAATAAACCCGCACTATTAAACATGAAACCAAAAAAATAAACCCGCACAAAATACAATAAAAAAATGCCGTGCAATAACGCTGATTCTCATTTAAAGCACACGTAATCCCAGTAAAATTATATTACAAGAAAAAACCCCCGTATACCAAAAAAAGAAACCTTAAAACATGGCCCACAATAAGCCCATCTAAGAAAACAAAAAAACAAACTATTAAACATGAGCCGAAAAAATAAACCCGCACAAAATAAAAAAATAAAAAAAATAATCCCCCGCAACAAACGCGCTAAAAATAGTACACAATTATTCATGATAAAAAAAAAACACGCTACCCATGAGGCCCAACACATAAGCCTATATAAAAAACAAACTATTAAATATGACCGAAAAAATAAACCTGCACAAATAAAAAATAGAAAAAAATAAAAATAAAATTTTAACGCAAAAATAAACCCGCACTATTAAACATGAGACCGAAAAAATAAACCCGCACAAAATACAATAAAAAAATGTCGTGCAGTAACGCGCGATTCTCATTTAAAGCACACGTAATCCCATAAAATTATATTAAAAAAAACTCCGTATAACCAAAAAAAGAACCTTTTAAACAATGAGCCCAACACATAAGCCCATATAAGAAGAAAAAAACTATTAAACATGAGGCTGAAAAAATAAAGCCGCACAAATAAAAAAAAATAAAAAAATAAGCCCTCGCAACAACGCGAGAAAAATTAACGCCCCGCAGCAACGCGCAGGTAATTCTGCTTGTTTCACATAAATGATACTTAACGAATTGGTTTTGTCAGTATTCATAGGCCGAAAGGGTTGACTAATACAAACTAATACACATGCGGTTTTCACAATATTAACCATTGAATTGAAATACGTATAAATCGATTTGTGCATGACTACTATTGTTTTATCCAAACATGTCAAACACTCTATCGTAAAAGAATACTAATTACTCTATAATACATTTCACAAATGGTCGGTGGCACTGTAGCAGCTACAGTGCTTGCTACAGTGCTACAGTACCGGCCCAAAAATTAGCCCAGAACCTGGCCCAAACTAAAAAAAAAAAATTACAAAACGGACCCTCAACTTTTAATTGTTTACGACTTTTTTACATAAACTTAAAAAAAAAAAACCCCTCAAGTTTCTTTTATTCGCCCCCCGCCGCAACGCGCGGGTTAAATTCCAACTCGTTCCTTACAAGTATTATATATATATATATACTATGAATGAGTTAAAACTACGTCGTTTTGATGTAGTTGCTATAGTACCGGCCCATTGGGCTCCCATTTTGGGCCGAACCCATTGACAATTTTTTTTGTTTTTGTTTTTCGTTAGACTTGGGCAACTTTAAAAAAAAATGCTCGTACATAAAATAGGAAACAAAAATTACAAAGTACTTATTTAATTCGAGATCAAAAAAATATCCGCGACATGAGACCAAACACATAATCCCATATAAAAAACAAACTATTAAACATGAGACCGAAAAAATAAACCCGGCCCACCCAAATTAATATAAAAAAAATTGCTCGGCACAAAATAGGAAAAAACAAAAGTACTGATTTATTCAGATAAAAAAAATACCCACGAAATGACGCCTAACCCATAAACCCATATAAAACAACAAACTATTACACATGAGACCAGAAAATTAAACCCGAACAAAATAAAAAAACAAAAAAAAACTTAACGACTTGCATCAATTTAATGTCATGCATATCGCGCAACAATCATGCTTAACACATATTTACCAAATTCTCCAAAAATAATATAAAAAAAAACCAAAAGCCAAAAAAAATAATCATTAAAACGCAGAAGCCTAACAAATAAGCTCATATAAGAAATAAAAACAAAGTATTAAACACGAGACCGACAAAAATAAACAGTCAAAACAAAAAAAATGTAACGCCCCGCACCATCAGCGCGGGCAATTACACTTGTTTGTTTTTCTATTGATTGTGTATTGGCTTGATATTTTTTATTTTATGGTAATTAGGATTGTGACTACCTATTCGTTTGTTGCGCTTAGGGGTGGCAATTTGGGTCGGGTTTAGGTTGACAGGTTCGGGTTGACAGGTTGGCGGGTCAGAAATTTCAACCCGAACCTGACCCATTTAAATAATTGGGTTAGCTATATCAACCCTAACATATTTACACATAACCCGAACCTGACCCATTTAACCCATATATATACTTGGGTTGACAGGTTAAATATGTTACACGGGTTGAATAGGTTAAATGGGTTTTGGGTTCACTCATTTAACCCGTTTATATACAAAAGTTGCACATTACACGGGTTAAACAGGTTTTGCGGAGTCGATTATTTAACCCTTTAACACATATAATAAATTATAATAATTGTTTTAATTTTAGAAAAAAACATTAACGGGTTGACGGTTCGGGCCCGCTTAATTATTCTCAACCGAACCTAACCTGATAATAAACGGGTCAGATGGGTCACCCAAAACTATTAGACTCAACCCGAACCTGTTAATTTTTGTGTCGGTTTCAGGTCGGGTTTCGTGTCGGGTCAAAAATTGCCACCCCTTGCGCTATTTGGATTCACTATATACCAAATCTCTTGGGACGACCTCGACTTACCCACCTTTGCTATAATCAGACGAGTGTACTTGCTCGTATGTGTTGCTAAATATATAGGTAAGCGTGACTTATAAAATTTAAAACTTGCATCTAAACGGACACATCAATGACCATAAGGTATTACGGTATAAGAGAATGCATAGAGGGGCAAGGAAAGACGTGGAACGGGCATTTAGTGTTCTAAAAAAGAAATGGACTACATTAGTTTTTTACTAATCTGCACGATTTTGAAAGGCAACACCAAGGCGCGAGCCTCAAAGTTACGAAATACACCAAGTGGTTGGCTCTAGGCATGCGTAGTACTGAGGCTTAAAGGCGTGCAAAGTGCAAAGTTGAGGCAAGTAATTTTCAAGCATTTAGGGAATTTACTAATTTTGGGATTTGGGCTTCCATTTACGAATATTTTGAATTTGCGCTTGAAGTTACTAATTGGCCCTTTAAGTCACGCTTTAAAAACGCCATGCCGCCACACCCCATACTAAGGCTCGAGGCTTGATCATGCCGTCACGCCACACCTCACGCTATTTATAACCTTGTGATGATGTATACATGCATCATATTACATGTATATATTATAAAAGACCACAAGGAAGGCTGATATCTCCCAAAATTGGGGTAACCCGGAAGGAAACACCATCAACGGATGCCCTCCTTATGATCCGATGAAAGAAAGACATAGAGGTTTTAGATACATCAAATCATCACAAGCGCATCAAGACCTTTGTGCCGATTTAATCGAACACCTTTCGCGTAATGTTTAAGCTATGCTGTTATTTTATTTTTAATTAAATGTTATGTTTTTCATTTATGAATAATAAAAGTTTTAGTTTTTAATTAAAAAATGGTTTGATCGGTGGGGGTGTTGTGACTGATAAGAGTGAATTGTTAGAGGGAGTGAAGGTAAAAATATGAAGAGAGAAAATTGATGTGACGTTGACGTGTCCGGTGAAAAAGATTTTCTGGTGGACTTAAAAGGGCAGCCGTAGCATCAAGTAAATATGAACAACCTGAAACTTTATGATATCTACTAACTAACAATAATGGTTAGGAGTGTGGTTCTTTTTAGTTAAATCAATTAATAAACAATAATCTTGATCTAACCTTGGGAAATTATTGTTTCTTTATTTCTTAAATAAAAAAAGGAATCAAATGGGGGAAGAGTCTAAATATGAGTCCTTCAATCTGGATCTCGAAGACCAAATTAACCCGACGACCCCACTTCTCTTTTATTCTATTTCCTCCCAAATACTTTTTTCTTCTCTCTACTGCCTCATCCTATGGCTGCTTATTACTCCCTTTGATACCTTAAACATGTTCTTCTATAGTATCATTTTCATCTTGCGTATGTAAAAAATCTACAAATGATTATAAGGTTTTTATTCTCTAATAATATTCTTATTAATATGTGGTAATAAAAAAAATACTTTGATATGATTGGATTGTTACCTTAGTATTGTTGAACTTGTGATATCGAGTTTTTCTAGTAGTTCAAGTTTATTCTTATTTCTTATATGTTTGATCTTTGATTTGAATTGTTATATAAAAGCATGTACCTGATTGAAATTGTTATATGTTTGATCTTCGATTATAAGATATATCATTTAAGGTGTATCTTTTTTTTTCACCATTTTATTTTTTGATTCTTTTAAGTTTAATTTGTTATTGATTTTCTTAGGGAAAGAATTTGTTACTTATTTTGGCTCATTTATAGCACAAAAAGTATATATTTATTTTATAAAGCCAAGGGTAAATTCAACATTTGGTTTTATAAGATAGCTCATTTGGTGTGAAAAAAGAAACATGTTTATGTACAAATAATCCTTAATCCAAACAACATTATTAATCCAAACAAAAACTATATCCAAACTGGAAAAAAAGAAACGGCCCCTAGAGCTTTATCGAAAAGAAAACTAGTTTTGGAATATTGTGCACACACAATGTATTAATCTTAGTCGTATTTGAAATATAGTTTGTTTAATCGAATGGTTAAGGCTTTTTATTGCTTCGTTAAACTTACAAAAAGTTTGTGTAGTGACAATTAACACAAAGTTTGGGAAATCTTACTCAAAATCTAAAACGCAATTACTATGATTTCGTTTTTAATATGTACAATTGTGTATATCTTCTACATACCATATAACTTATGCTTACGTTTAATATTATATAACACGTGTATGTACATTAATTTAATTTAATAATAATAATAAGAGTTAGTTACTTAAATGGTCTATGTGGTTTGTCGAGTTTTTCAAAAATGGTCCCTCGCTTAAATTTTTAGCGGGTATTCTTCGCGTGGTTTTGACCCGTTACGGGTTTGGTCCATCTGACTAACTTTCGTTATCTCCCATTTTAGGGATGGGTAACTTAGTCCTTTCACTTTTGACGGTCTTTTTAGTGCATAAGGCTTGATCCCTAAACCTACATATTCACTTTCATCCCTAAACTTCTAAATCTCGATCCACAACCACTAATCACAACCCTAAGTTTTAGGATAGTAAAATCAAGAATCAAAACCATTTTTTTAAAAAAAAATTTTTTTTATTTTAATTCAATCAGTGTATACACATTGTTGTGTTAGTGGAGGTTGCATGAAAAGGTGCAGACCTCAAATCATACCATGATACCGTAAGTGTTTTTTACCCACTGTTTTTGGTTCGTTAATGATAGACCAATCGTCGTTTTTTACTAGTTTGTGAATATTTCAATATTTTTGTACAGGAAATTTCAATTGTATTTGTCTCAAGATAAACCATTATGGGTGCATTCCAAGCATCTAAGATATGGAGTTACTGAGGGTGGTAAGGTTTAATTGGATAACAATATAGATTCTGATGCGATTTTCTGTTAATGAGTAGTGACAATGATGAAAATGAATAGGTTATGATAATGTACTATGGAAATTTTATTTTAAAGAATCTAACACTGAATATAGATAAGAGGTATATAGAAAGTTAGCTACTGATAGATGATGTGTTGAGGAAATGTTAAATTTTTTGTTTCCATGAATAAGGTTATTGATAATTATGTTTGACCACTCTGTTTATAATGAACCTGTGAAAGTGACCCACTCTGTTTCTAAGTCCAGTATTCTATATGAGCCTAGCAATTCAATGAATAAGTTTCTTGGCAATGATGCTGATGAGGTATACTAAATTATGTAAGGTGAAGGATGAGTGGTTGGAGAATCATAAAGAAATCTCCTAGATTCAGTCAATGTGGTGCTTCCGTCAAGAAATAAGTGGCTAATGTAGTTCAAGCCTAGAACAATGAGGCTAATTGTATTAAATCAGGCTAGAAGGAATAAGAATGTGCACAATCTTGTAATCACTGGAACATGTTGCTAATAAAGAAATGCATTTGGCGAGATGAGTCCAGAGATGAATAAGATCAAAATAGCGATGAAGAGTGGACCTCATAGTTGATGAAGAGAATTTGATACATGATGTAGATGTAGATATGAAAGATTTTAACAACAACATAAATGCTAATGTAGAATGGATGGGTTATAAAGAGTCTGTTCAGGAGGTGAATGAGGTGTTTCTTGTTGAAGAAGATATTGATTTTGAGGATTTTGATAGTGGAACTCACTCATGGAATGAAGGTGTTAGAAAGAAGGCTATAAGGCAATTGGGCAAAATAAATAAAGCAGCAGCTGGTAAGATTTGGAAAGAGAATTTACCAATAGTCAACTTATTAAGGACATGGTTACTATAGTGTTTGTTGAGCAAAAAAGGGAACTACATTTGAAGAAAAATGACAAGCTGAGGGTTAAAGTTATATGTAGGGGAAAATTACCAGTATTTACAAATGATGGGCCAAGTGTAGATGATGGGCCAAGTAAAGCAAGTGGGTCTGCTAAGTCTAACAAAGGGACAAAAGATAGTGGCAGCTTAAAGTCTAAGATTGGGTCAAAAGATTCTAATGGATGCCCTTGGGTTCTGCAATGTTCCAAACTAAAGAGAGAGGAGATATGGCAAGTAAATAAATTTAATGATATCCGGCAAGTAAATAAATTTAATGATATCCACAACTGTTTGCAGTCAAGAATAGTAAAAAAATGCACAGCTTCTTTTTGTCAAAAGAAGAGAGGAAACCATTAAACCTAACCCTAAAATTCCACTGTCTGCCCTTAAAGATCAGTTACTAAAAAAGTTTGAGTTAGAAGTTTCAAAGATGAAGGTTTATAAAGCCAAGCAGAAAGCTACTAAGAAAGTCTATTGTCACACAACCAAAATATCGCGGCGAAAATGTAACCGGGGCGTGACTTCATAGCACAAAGAAAAACAAGAATATAAAGAATGACCTCTAAATGAGTCATTTAGAAGATGTTCATTCGATACATTTAAGATAAGTTTTCAACCAAATACAACCCATAGTTTCAACACATATGATAAATTGTTTCAAAAGGTAACCAAATGAACACAGTTATGCAAGAAATCTTTATGAGACGTAACCCTGCTGGGTGACTCTAATAATGAGACTTCATGAAAGCCATCCATGCAAATTATTGACCTGAGAATACTGCTAGAAAAAAAAAAAAAAAAAAAAAATAAAAAAAAAAAAAAAAAAAAAAAAAAGTCAACATAAAAGTTGGTGAGATCATAAGTTTAAATAAGTATAAGTCTGGACCACAAGATTTCCGAGTGTGTGACTATTATAACAAATACAATAAATAACACAAAAGTATTACAAAATGCACTAAGCTATGACACCGAAGTGTAACCAACTACTAGTGTTACATGTTTGCCCCAGTAATGCATTGTCCTACACCTAAAGTTCCTCAAATGAAATCCCGTCTGTATAGACTAGTAAAGTTGTCCAATGAGAGCTACCAACACTCGGATGGTGAGTTCAATCCCAAATAGATCTATTCACAGCATTCACGCTTGATTAATATTTTAAACTACACCTTTAATATATAATAAAATATATATATAATAAGTATAATCTAAAAAACAATAATCAATGAAACCGAGAAGTAGTATAGAATATCCCCGGGTCGTTTATCCCCAACGAGGCTGTGCTTGAGAATCGATACAGTCGGAAGATGAGTTTGAATGAATAATGATTTGAGAGTGTAGAAAGCTAAAATTAATCAATAAGACCATCAAAACGATTGATAAAAACCTAAAAAATTAAAAGCTAAATAACTTTTAAACCTAAAACGTGCACAAAAACGAGGGTCAAAAACCTAAATTTTGCAAATTAAACCCAAAACAAATTTAAAATCTTAAATAGATTCGAAATACAAATAACAAAGTCTAAAAAAAACTAGACTGAAAACGGAGGTCGTTTGACCCAAAAACGAGTCAAGACAAGAACCGTGCCCGAGACCCGTTCTTTAAAAAACAAAAGTTTACAAAAATGACCCTACAAAAAGGATTATTCCTCTAATTTTCCTACGAAAAAAATGGCCTAAAAGAAAATTTCCTAAAAAAGAAAAAAATTTTTTTTGGATAATTTTTTGTAATTTCTTTATTAATTTTAAAACTTTTAGAGAAATTAAATTATAAAAAATACTAAACTATTTTAAAAAATTCTAAAAAAATTACTAAAATTGCTTTACCCTAAAACTATCCTAAGAAAAATAAGAAACCCGAAATTCAGCTTATGAATAAGCTGAAAATAAGCAAAAACCTCTTGATAACTAAAAAGGGGCCAAACACCCTTAATACCAAGAGTGCCCAAGGTTAACAAAAAGACCCAAGGGCACAGCGGTAAGAGTGTTTATAAAAGGAGGGTGTATTGAGGGTTGAGACCCGGGTTCGAGCTTTGCTCACCCGGGTTTCCCCTTATCTCCCTTTTTTTTAGAAAAACTTTTTAACCAAACTTGTTAAGCACATTGAGCTTATCATTTTTCATAACTACGAATTTTTGTGAAAAGCTAAAAATAAGCTGAAAAAGGGCTTTTTGTTGGACAGAAGGCTTAAATTGAGCTTAAAGGCTCAAGTGGCTTTTCTTAATGGCTTTTTGGACTATTAAGCTAACACTTGAACAAATAAGTTGAAAGGGGTTACCTAACCTAACCTAAATAAGCACTTATGAACTAAATTCTAACAACTAAATAAGCTGGAAAAGGCTAAATAGACAGAAAGCTTAACTAAGCTTAAGGGCACATGTGGCTTTTTGATTTGGACTTTAAACACACAATAAGCAAAGAAAGTGAGTAATAAGCAAACACAGGCCACAAATAATCCTAATAAGCAAGTAAGAGCTAAAATCAACCACTAATAAGCCCCTAATAAGCTAGAAAAGAAGTTAAGCTATTTACTACAATAAACTAAGTAAAACAGTCAATAGCCTAATTTGAGCTTAAATTTAAGCTACCTAGAGGCCAAACTAAGGTCTGAAAATCTAGGGCTTAATAAAGGGGCTTATTGGCTTTCTAGAAAAGCCAAAAGCTTGAGCTAAGATCTTCTAATAAGCTAGAACAGTGGGCTTAAAGGCAAGCTTTTGCACCAGGGGAAACTCAATAAAGAAAAAAGGCTAAAAGTGAGCTTAGAAATAAGCTACTAAATAAGCTCAACAAGAAAAATGGAGTTAAAACAGGTTGAGATAAGCTCTTAAAGAGCTTGTGTACAAAAAATTAGGAGTAAAAACATTAAACATTTACGCATCTGGTAAGTTTTGTCAATTGAAAATGGCATTTTTGACTTTTGAAAAACTTGAAAAAAATTGTTGACAGACTTGAGCAAGACACAAGGACTCCAATTAGCCTTAACTACTAATTTTTGAAACTCAAAAATGAAACATTTAGAACTTATAACTCAGGTTTTCAAAGCTTAAGCAAATAAGCACTTTGATCCTTTCTTAAAACTAACAGACTTAAGAACACTATGAGAAAATTTTAACTACACTCTTTGCTTACAACTATGAGAAAGACAAGCTTAAATGAGCTTAATGCACTTAGCCAAGGATGGCAAAGTGACACCAACCCATAACCATCCCATTTTGACCCATTTTGGGCTTAACCCAAACACCCCTTTATATTTTAAAAACGGATTTTAAAACTATTAGGGACAGCTTTAAGCTAAAAAATTTAAGGACAAATATTAAATAGACAATACTAAGTACTAAAAAGCAAAAATACAAAGCAAATAAGCACCTAACTAAGCAAATAAGCCAATAAGCAGTTACAAGTAATTTTAAGGCAGTTTTATGCAAATTACAAGTAAATGAGACAAGAGCAATTAAGAGGCATTTATAAGCATAACTAAACACAACTAAGCACAAAAAGGCATAAATAAGCTGAAAATAGGCTACAATAAGCAATGCTACAGTAAGAATAAGCTAAAATTTGAAAAATTGACAGAAACTTGAAAAGAGAAATGTACCTTTGATCCTTGCTCAAAACAGGATTATATGGAACCTAAATAAGCTCTAATTCTACCCAAGCTTATAAATAAGCTATACTAAACAACCCAATGAGCCATCCAAGTTTGCTCATTCATCCATTAGCTTATCAAACAGTAACCCTTTTTTTTAATTTTTCTTAAATTCTTGTATCAAAGTTTTAAAACAGATTATAAAGTGGCTTATATTAAGAGCTTATATGATTTTTAAAGAAGCACAAGTTGAGATAAAAACTTAGAACACAATGTGAAATGTAAACTGAATTTTCATTAAACTAAAAGAGTACAAGTACATAAAAGTAAAAAACTAAAACTCAGCTCTAAAACTACACATTAAAAAAACTAACTCCTTGTCTCAAGGGCTTACAAAAGATTTTATAAAAAAAAAGCTAGGGTTTGGTCTTGCCCTCGTGTGCTTCTTTGTAGAGACAAAACAGTCTTGTGTTCTTGTTGTGTGTGTAGAAACATAAAGCAATCCTGGCCCTTCATTTATCTTGGTGCCCACTTAAACTCATCAAAACCCTTGATTGTTCTTGGCCAATAAGGTGATTTGGGATTGCCAGCTTGGATAACAGCCCATGTGGGGGGTGGGGCTTAAGAGAGTGAAGGGTTTGGAGGGATATGGGAAGGTCAACGAGGTGGAAAGGGACAGGTTTGGGGTATTATAAGTTTGGCGGGAAAACAGTTGGGGGAGATGTACAGTGTTTCAAAACGGGGTGAGGGTTTGGGGTTTTTGTCACAAATGGTCCTCCAAGTATATATTTGTCTTTGCAATTTCAGTCCTTGTGTTAATTATAGTTTGGCCAGTTGGCAAGAAACAACCCTGAAAGTTATATGGGTTATTTCATTCATGGTCCTTGTGAGTTATAGCTTTGGAGGGTTGGCAGAAATGGCCCATGTGGTATTTCTTTGGAGAGTTGGCAGTTTTAATCCCTCACAAGCATTTTCTTCATATTCTTCATTAAATAAGTTAGGGACTTGGCAATTTTGGCCCCTAAGCTTATTTTTCTTCACTTTTTGACTTTGGATTTGTCGGGGTTGACTTTGGTTGACTTTTTCAGACTTGGGCTTTGTCTTGACTTTGTCTTTATCATGCTTTTCCATTCCGTGTCCGGTTTTGTCGTTTTGGCTTCGTTTTTCGTCCTTTTCTTAGATATCCGTTCCTGCACAACACAATTAGCAAAACAAGCATATATTTGGCATTTTAAGTCCGTTTTTGGTTATTTTAACTTGTTTTTAAAGGTAAAAGGTATGTGTAATTAAACACATACCAAAATCCCCCATACTAAGGTATTGCCGTGTCCTCACGCAATGCTATGAAGTAAGCATTTAGAAAACTAAGAATCTCGAACACCCTCGACTAATAACCTCGAAAAGTAGCTAAGTGTTCATCGAGGAAGTTAAAGACTCATAAGTTTTGAAAATCCCCCGTCTTTACCAATTTTTTGTATGTACACCTATTCTACACATCTTTTTGTATTTTTCAGTTTTCTAGAACGTTTTGACTTTCGTTATTTAATAACTTTGAGGGATTATAGAACAAGATGCATTTCGATCCGAGAATGCCCCAAAAAGGATAAATTCATCGTTCCCGACTTTTCACTTATTCCAAACCAAGCTTAAAACGAAATCACTGTTAATTATGAGTTAAGATGCTAACACTACCCATATTTGCAATTTGTAAACTTTTCACTCCCGACAATTTACATCTTCAATGTGTGTGTGCTATTTTGAATTTCAACCATGGATCAATGTTTGCAATATTCTATGTTTCACGTTCCACCCGAGAATAATGAGTTTAAAGGCGAGATCATCCCATGTAGCGACTTTCGTCTCGGCACATCCCAACCTTGCGGTTAAGTGACCAGGCTTTTGACACCCCACAGAGACTAGTATCGGGACTCACGGACCTTAGGTTTCAAAAACTCTCAGGTTTCTCGTAAGCACATAGCTTATAAAATATAATAGCCAAAGTTCAAAAGCATATTCGAATTTAACAAAAAGAGATCTTTTATTTACACTTAACATTAACTATTTACGCAATTGTAACCCTCGACCTTTTAGAAGGCTGCAACATCGGTTGTGAGCCGGCAAGATGCAGCAAACTTTTATCAGTCTCGGATAATTATTCTTACTATGGGTTTTCTTTAGAAGGCTGTAACATCGGTTGTGAGCCGGCAAGATACAGCAAACTTTTATCAACCCACAGTTTATATTTATTATATTTTTGCATTTTTCATCATTTTTTTTTTTTTTTTTGAAAAATTCAAGTATAAATTTGAACTAAGTCTAAAGTTTTTGCTATATACTACATAAAAATATTGATTCTAAGTTTTAATTCTCCATAAAGTAGAACGTTATTAGTCAGGTTTCGAATCTTTATGGGAGAAAAAGGACAGATTCACACATGAGCTCCTTAAGATTTCAAATAATCTTGTTTTAGCATCGAACAAATTTCATACTTTAACACTATCATTTTTCATTCTTCGCGAGTATTTGCGAAGCTTAGCCTCAAATGTTAAGATACAAGCTATGAGGCTAACACGGGCTCGATCGAGTCAAAATTTATTCTTATTCTACCCAGCAGGAAAGTCAAAATTGTGATAAAACACTTATGTTATTTTTGAAAATTTTAAAATTTTTTCATTTTTTTAAATTTTGATGGTAAAAACGGGATTACGTGGTTAACAAAGGCTTTGCAGCAAAAAAATCAAATCGAACGATCACCCCCACTTACTAGAATATAACATGTCCTCGATGTTTTACGAAGGGTTTCTAAGTAAATCCTAAGCTGTTTATGAAGTATGCTTAAAGATAAACGTTAGTCGATAAGATTAGGATATCGGGATTCCCAAATGAAGCTGAGGATTATGAAGCTCTTGTGATCGAAGGACAAATAGTACGAGAGACTTCAAAAATCCGAGACATCCTGGACAATACAGCACAGAACACAACACACGGAATAGGAAAGAGGAAAGCATCCTCACAACAATTAAACACTTATTCGAAGACTAGCATACTATTAAACTAAGATAAGCATGGGGTGCCTCCCACGAAGCGCTTGTTTAGGGCCACTAAGCTTGACCCAATTCCCTGAATTCAGTTGTCCTTAGGGAATGTTTGGAGGTCAGGGATATCCATAGCACAGTTTCACTCCAAAACGTAGTGCTTGAGACGATGACCATTAACTTTGAAGTTTGGCCGGAGTTATGAGATAACTCAACGGTTCCATACGGAAAAGTCTTGAACAATGGTAACATTGGTCCCTGACACACGGGATTTTAGTTGCCAGAGAAAATTTTCAAATCTTGAGGTACAGAGGGAGGAATTGATCACCGACGTTGAAAAGCGTGGGTTTTTTGATCTTTGCGTCATGCAATTCTCTTAGTTTTCTATAGTTGTAGATCAAGGAAAATTTTCATAGGACTTGATCACGCAGTTCATTTAATTCATTGAGCTACTTTGCGTTGATCACCGCTGTTTGGAGTCGAAGTTTTGCATTTTTGAGGGGCACAGTAAGCTTTGTGCTCCAAACTCAATCGGTAGTGACCATGCTTATTCATATACAAGCTTGTATGGAGATTCACCCGATGGCGTGTTTTTGAATGCTGTACGGAAGGCCGGAGAGCTGTCTCTAGCTTGTCCAACCAAGAGGCCACGGTTTGTGTCCCACTTTGTCCTTTCAAGAATTCTTTTTAAACCACGATCTTGATACATCAACCTGCCCACTTGTTGGGGATTATACGCTGGTGGGGGGAAGATGAGTGACTCCATATTTAAGCATGACCTTTGGAAACTGGTCATTGCAAAAATGTGTTCCACGATCACTGATGATGGCCGGGAGCACCAAATCTGGCAAAAGAGAGATTTAAGGATTTTGCAAAACTACTCGGGCGTCGTTTGGTGGGGAGGCGCCTTTGCTTAAACCCATTTTGACAGATAGTGACAGCCACTCAAGTATGTATTTGTTGCCTTTAGTAAGAATTGGGAAGGGTCCCAAGATAAGGCGAGCCCAACGTCAAAGATTTTACAAACTTGGATGGAATTTTGAGGCATCTCATCCCTTTGTGAAATTTTTCCTTGTCGTTGGCACGAGTCATAATTTTTAACCAACTCGTGAGCATCTTTGTATATTGAAGGCCAAAAGAATCTGGCATCAAAGACCTTTTTGGCGGTGAGATTTGCACCGTGATGTCCCCCGGTGGGATCATTGTGGAAGCTTCGAGGAATGTCACAGATTCTTTACGTGCACACACGCCAGGTTTCATTTGATTCCATCACAGATTTTGCAACAAGAATGGGGTCATCCAGAACGTAGTGTTTGACATCTTGAAAAAACCTTGATTTTCTGTTGACTGACATTTCCTTGACAACGGAAGTTCCCCGCTATGGTAGGTTTGCGAAAGTCTAGCAAAACCATGGGGTTACTATCAGATAGGAAGAGGCAACCGCATCCAAAGAGTTTCGAGACGGATCAATGTCTTCAGTAATTTCCTTGTTCTCGAGTCTATCTTGATGAGGGTTCTCAAGTCTTGAAGTATGATCAGTGCGAGGCCAGATTCTCTGCTCCTTTTTTGTCTCGGATGACAACATCAAATTCTTGGAGCAAAAGGATCAACCGCATCAGTCTTGGCTTAGCATCTTTCTTAGCGTAGAGATACTTTATAGCAGAATGGTCGGTATACACTATGCTCTTTGACAAAACAAGTGACGTTCCGAAACTTCTCAAAAGCGTACACTACCGAAAGTAAAGTAATTCTTTCGTCGTAGTGTAGGTGATTGTGCTTGAGCTTCAGTCATGGTTTTGCTTGGCATAGTGGATTGGTTGGAAAATGCTTGTCTTTCGTTGGCCATAGGACTGACCCAATTTGCAAAAAATCGTTGCATCACACATGAGTTCGAAGGGCAAGTCCCAGTCGGGAGCAATCAAAATCGGAGCCTCAGTTAATTTTCTTTTAAGTGTATTAAAGGATTCGATACACTCTTTAGAGAAGAAAAATGGAGTCTCTTTTTCCTTTTGTGGAATTTGACCTTTTGCCTTGGTCAAGGGCATTCGGTTAGGATCTGTATTAGGGTTTCTATATAAGTATGTGCTATATCACGAATCAATTTTTGGCGCCGTTGCCGGGGAGGCATTTGCTACGATCTTCCAATAGCGCTCTTTAGCCGCTTGCTCTTCTGCAATTC
>BQNB010108652.1:7541-22914 GCA_026074375.1 Tanacetum coccineum
TTAGATACTTTAAAGGCACTACGCATTTAGGATTATGGTATCCTAAGGTATCCGGCATAGAAACACTAGTGTATGTGGATTCGGATCATGCGGGAGATTACGTAGATCGCAAGAGCACTAGTGGTGTTTGCACGTTTATGGGATGTTGCCTAACATGGTTTTCGAAGAAGCAAACCGCTCTTGCCATCTCCACAACCGAAGCGGAATATGTAAGCGTCGAAAAGGCATGTCAATAACCCTATGGATGAAACAAGCTCTCATAGACTATGGTGTTAGGTTAGATGACATTCCAATAATGTGTGATAACAAAGGGGCTATAGACTTAAGTAAGAATCCTATTCAAAACTCACGAACAAAACACATTGAGATTCGCCATCACTTCCTTCGCGATAATGTTCAAAAAGGGAATATCTATATAGAAAAGGTCTCATTGGAAGACAACATAGCCGATATTCTAACTAAACTACTTAAACGTGAGCCATTTAACTACTTACGTCTAGGTCTAGAAATGATGGAACAAATTGATTAAGTTTTTCTGCATAATAAAGAAATGATTATCATCAAAGAACTGGTTGTCAAAAATCTGAGAAAATTTTTCTCAAACAGGTGGCGGCCCGCTTAATTTTAAGGGGACCGACCAGACTTTAAAGGGACCACCCACCTGACTGACTAAATTTTTTTTGTTTTATGTCTAGGTTTCTATTTTACACAAAAACACAAGATTGGGATAAGTCTATAAGAAAACTTTTACAAATTCTTCTATCTAAATGCATATCTAATTATACAATAGTCCCAATCTATTATTTTCTAAAAAGTCTTTCTCACAACTAGGAGCACATGAAAATCAATTTTCATATATTGTTGAGATATGCTAAAAACATTTTTCACATATGCATAATGTTCTCTTACTTGTTGTCAAAAGTATATAATCTAATATATATTTTCGACAATCTTGGTTAAGCAAAATTAAATCAAGGAGCATTTGGATTATTTCTTAGGTTTTACATGTATTAGTCTCGAAATAATCGCTCCACATTTGTCGCACTTAGGCACACACTAGTATATGCACAAAAGTTTGGTTCATTTTTTAACTTAACCCTCTTGTCAAGAAAAATTCTTTATGAATTATATCTAGTTGCTATTTTATATGCTCTTTACTCTTTTGGTCTTCAATTCATATATGATTATATGCCAAAATTATGTGAAATAGTTTTATCCTACAAATTGTCATATATATGTAGAATGTTGAATGCTTAATTGCTATGTGCAAAAAAATATTAATTGCCATAAAAGGATGGACTTGCTGCAAATTAACCACCAAAACAGAAACCCTCACACTAAATTTTGTAAAAAATTGATTTTTGGGAAATTTGGGAAATAGTAGTATGCGGCCTCCTTAATTCATAAAGGGCGGTCCCCTTATCTTTAAGGGGACCGGCCTAGACTGTGACGAGTATAACAGTATTTTTCATCCCTCTTTGACCTAATACCCTCTAGACTTAGCTACTGTTTCCCTAAATTCACACACATTTCTTGGATTTGATCATTTAAATGTTCATTCTTCCTAATTTAAACCTTTCATCCACTATAAATACATACTCAGCCATCATCATCACAACCATCCTCACCAATGACATCTCCTAACAAACCTACATCCAAACCATCAAAGGTAGCCAAAATAAGCGTGAAACCCATTTAGAGGAAGAAACTAAAACCTTGTAACACATCTAATGAGCTCAATGTAAGTTCACCTACACCAATAACAAAACCACTCACTCCTCATCATGAACCATCTCAAGAAAACAATCACGCCAATCAAGCATTACCAAATCCTTACATTAAGGATACTCCCACACCACAAGCTGTCTCACATCCTCCATTTCCTATCTTACCCATCAATTCACATGTTACTCACACTCAAGCTCCACCTTAAAGTGACAACCAAACTCAACACACACCACCTCTATCTCCAAGTAGAGAAAGCCTAGTTGATGACAGTAATCAACTACAAGACCTATCAAATCTCTTAGCCATGCATCTCTCATAACAACAAAACAATATTCCCTCATCACCTTACTCTCCAAACCTACCACACACCCTCAACATCAACCAAGTTGAAACCCATGTTGGGTATTGCCCTTGTTGCATCTTCACCCAAAAACAATTCCTTGCTTTAAATGAGGATATCAATTGGATTGAATTCCTCCTAACTCGACCTCATCCACCACCTAGAGTTCAAAGAGATTACCCTTCCACAACTGCCTCCGCTCCAAACTCTCCGACCAACTAATCTCATAATATGCCTCCAAATAATCGTCAAACACTTTTGTGTCGCAAGCAAGTCAAAAATCATTCTATGGCTATTTAGGATTTTTTTTATGTATTAATATGCTTCTAAAGCATATTTGTTTTTCTTTATGTATGCTTGTGTGAAGTTCACACACATTGTCCTAAATGAATAAAGTATCTTTTGCTTTGATGTTTGTTTTCACTTGGCATATATTTTCTTCCTTCTTGCTACATGTTAGAAATATTTGTATTGTTCTAACTCGTTTTTGTGGCCAAGAAACCATAGCTTGATTCCTTGGTGCCCTGAATGAGGGGGAGCACATATCAAGAGGGAGCATTTATTCCGTTGATTTTGCTAGCAATTCTCGACGATGCCTTTTTGATTCTACAAAAAGGGGGAGAAATGACATAAAACTCACTAAATAATTGTTTAAAAATAATTTTACATTTAATGAGTTTAAATTTTGTAATCATCAAAAAGGGGAGATTGTTGATAGAAATAATGCCTAAAAACATTATTAATATTTTTCACATCTTTACGTTTTGATAATCACAAAATATAAAAACGTTCACTGTAAAATTAAACGTAAACAAGTAATTAGTAGTAAAATTGAATTTTGAAAATTATATCACTTAAAGGTATGAATAAATAAATGCTTAATGCATTTTATGATCAAAGGAAATTTTTATTCAACCTCACACTTTTATAAAATGTTGTAAACATTTTTATAAACATTACAAAACATTTTCTACAATTAAAAGAAATGTTTTATTCAAAATAAACATTTTGAATTTCAAATATTTTGACCTAAAACGGCTAGAAAAGTTCCAGAAAATCCCCCTACACAAAAGACAGACTGGGGAGCGCCTAGTCTAGGGCGGCCACCTTAAATACACGGGCAGACCACTTAATTTTAAGGGGATCGCCCACCTATTTAAAGGGACCGCCTATAGGTAGACGCTCCTCCAGTTTGTCTTATAAATACTAGGCTTTTCTCTACTATTTTCTCACCTTTTGCACTCATTCTTTCTGTTCTAAAACAACCTACACATCTCATTAAAATTCTTTGATCATCTAATCATAAAGCTTTGTTTCCAAGTGATCCAAGCTTAATTCCTCAAGTGCAAGAGAAGAATACTTCCATCATCAAGTGAAAAAGTATTACACCTTTATGTGTTGTTGCAATCTTATTGCATTCATATCATAACTTGTAAATTATTTGTAAATCTTGTAAAGTTGTGTAGTAGTTAGATCTTGGTAATTGTTGTAAGTTTAGTTAGATCTTGGTGATCTTTCCTAGTAATGTTAGTTAGGTGTGATTATAGTAGTGGCTTGGTGAAGTAGTGGTGTGAAGATAACTAAGGTATGAAGAAGTTGTGTAGTCATGATCAAGTCGTGAAGAAAAGTTATGTAGTGAAGTTGTGAAGTTGTGGTAGATTAGTTATAGCTAAGATTAGAACTCGACATCTAGCTTAGTATCGGAAATCAAGATAAGCGAAAGTTGTGTAAGGTTTTCTCCGCCATAAAGGAGCTTGTTGACATAGTGAAGAAAACTCTCGAGTTAGGTGCTCGAGGAGTAGAGTAGGGTGAAGATGTGCTTCGTTACCGAACCACTATAAATCCTCGCGTTGTGGTTTGATCGTTCTTACTCTTATCACTTGCCTTACATTAATTTTTCATACTATCCTATTAATTGTTTAGATACTTATATTGTTCATATTGTGCAAGTGTTGAATTCACACAAAGTCGAATCTAGAATTTTTATAAAAACTTTAAAACCTTAAATTAAAAAGCGGTAAACTAGTTAACCCCCTTTTTGTTTTCTACAACATTGATTTATGAGACTCAGGGAAAGAATGATGATAACCTAATGTTTGATACAGGTGTTTTAGATGAGCAGGAAGTTGAGGTTGAAAAGGTAGTTAGTACTGCTAAAGTTACTACTGAAAGTGCTACAACAACAACTGTTGATGAATTGACCCTGGCTTAGACTTTAATAGAGATCAAAGCTGCAAAACCCAAAGTTAGAGGGGTTATGATTCAAGAGCCAAGCGAATATACAACAACAACTACAACAACAACACCAGCTGCGTCAAAACCTTCACAAGACAAAGGCAAGGCAAAAATGATTGAGTCTGAAGAACCTTTGAAGATGAAGCCAAAAGATCAAGTCCTCTTTAATGAACAAGAAGCTATAAGGCTACAAGCTCAATTTGATGAGGAAGAGAGGATTGCAAGAGAAAAAGAAGAAGCTAATGCTACCTTAATTGCACAATGGAATGATATTCAGGATAAGGTGGAAACTGACTATGAATTGGCTCAAAGACTGCAAGCAGAGGAACAAAAAGAGTTGACAATTGAAGAAAAGTCTAAGTTGTTTCAATAACTCTTGGAAAAAAGAAGGAAGCACTTTGCAGCTAAGAGA
Organism: Tanacetum coccineum; assembly: GCA_026074375.1. Lineage (NCBI taxonomy): Eukaryota > Viridiplantae > Streptophyta > Magnoliopsida > Asterales > Asteraceae > Tanacetum > Tanacetum coccineum. Next base: position 12,257 of record BQNB010108652.1, read on the forward strand.
GAAAACGAAAGGAGAAGTAAACCACCTACCAAAGCTCAACAAAGAAGTATCATGACTACTTACCCAAAAAACATGGAAGGATGGAAGCCCAAAGATTTGAAAAATAAGTCCTTTGCCGTGTTCAAGAATTATTTGAGAATGCTATGAAAAGGGTAAATAAATTTGTAAACATGGATACAGAATTGGTAGAAGGCGGTGAGATAAGAGAAGAAGAAAGCAGCTCTAAAAGAGCATGTGATGAGATAGAACAAGAGCCTATAAAGAAGCAAAAGGTGGATGATGATAAAGAAAGAGAATATCTTCAATAATGCTTTGAGTTGATTACAGAAGAAGATGTTGCAATTGATGCTATACCCCTAGCTACCAAGCCTGCACCCATTGTAAATTTCTAGATTCATAGAAAATGAAGGAATAGATATTATGAAATAATAAGAGCTGATGGAAGTGCCAAGACATACTTATTGTTTAGTCAACTGCTCAAAGAGTTTGACAGAGAAGACTTGGAAAATCTATGAAAGTTGGTTAAAGCAAAGCATGGGAATACAAGGCCAGAAGAAGGCTACGAAAGAGTGATATGGGGAGATCTAAAGACTATGTTTGAACATCATATAGAAGATCTAATATGGAGGAATTTATAAGGAAAGAAAGTATTACTTTGGAGGTTATATGACTCATGTGGAGTACACTTTGTGAGGTTTGAAGATATGCATGTCTATATGCTAGTAGAGAAGAGATATCCGCTTACACCAGCAACAATCACTGAGATGTTGAATAAGGAGCTGAAATCTGACTATTGGAATGAAATGTGTTATCAGCTTCTTAAGCTCATCACAAAACAGCTCAAGAATCCTAGAAGTGTTTGAAAGCATCCTCCTGGTGATGGTGAAGACTTTTAATGAAGAAACTTGATAATTTTGAAGATAAATATCAAGTTTATGGGATGATTATTAGGATTAAAAGCTTCATAAGGCTGTTTGGAATTACTGCTGCTCTTATCAAAGTTAGTGCTGCTCAAGAAGAAAGGTTTGTGTTACTACTGCTAGCACAAAGATTGTGAAAAATACTCTAAGTAGTTAGTATAGCCAGTATAAACTTAGTACTGCTAGTGTAACTTAGAACTGCTAGTATATGTTAGTACTGCTAGAGTAAAGTTAGTACTGCTAGAGTAAAGTTAGTACTGCTAGAGTAAAGTTAGTACTGCTAGAGTAAAGTTAGTACTACTAGAGTAAAGTTAGTACTGTTGGTGAAGAATGAAGAAAATATTCTAAGTAGTTACTACTGCTTGTACACAGTTAATGCTGCTGGTGTATAAGTTACTGCTGCTAGTGTTCAGAGTTAATACTGTTGGTACAAAGTTACAACTGCTGACAGAGTTACAATTGCTAATGGATAAAGATTGAATGAAGATAAAGATTGCTTATGTGATAAGTATGAGATATTTTTGTAAAAGATACGTATAAGTTATTTGTTTAGAAGATCATGATAACTTAGGAAAATATTATAAGGCGGTTAGGACTCCTTGGTGTATAAAAGAAGGTCCTATGGCATAGAGTTAGATATCTAGAAATCATTTGTTTTAATATCGATATAGCTTCAAGGTTTTGTAGCCCTAACACTATTAAGAGTGTTCGTATCATATTGAGACTGAAAGTTTGGTAAACTATTTTGTTATTAATCTTATTCATTACTATTTCATTAAAATTCTTCTTAGTATCATTGACTAGATTCTGCATAGTCTTTGATATTCACAATCAAAGTTTCTATCATAGTTGTTTTGGATTTATTTAATACAACTTAGGCTTATACAAGCTAAGCAAGATCTATTCTATTGGGATCAACTTAGTTATTAGAAGCCCAATAGTGATCCCAAGTTACGTGAGTTATTTATATACCGTTGGTATGTGCTTAATTACACATACCTTTTGCTTATAAAAACGTACCTAAAATGACCAAAATATACCAAAAATACATTGTATTTGTGTTTTTTGTGATTTATGATTGTGCAGGTAACGGATATTTACTAAAGGACAAAAATCAAGCCAAAACGGACAAAACCGAGCACAAGAATGGAAAAGCGTGAAAAAATAAAAGTCAAAGTCAAAGTCAACCCAAAAAGTCAAAGTCAAAGTCAACCTAAAAAGTCAAAGCCGAAACCGAAGAAATACTTAATGGGCCAACCCGCACCCATCTAATGGGTAGGGTCAGCCCATTAAGATATTTATACTAAGGCTTAATAAGCCTTAAACCATCTAAACCCATTTTATTTTAAAACCGGTCCAATCTTAAGCCCAACAACACTTAACCATACGTCCTATTTCCCTTTACATAGTTAGTCCCTAAAGTTTTACACCGTTAGTCCTTAAGGACTAACAATGTTAGTCCCTCAACCTAACCCTATTACCCTTAAACCATTAACCCCGTTATCCCAAAACCCAGTCAAACAAACCAAACCCTTTTCCCGCCAAGATACTGTTTATCTTCCTCAAAAAGTGTTACTCTGCAACCCTAGACAAAAACGTCCCTCTCTCGCCTTAACCCCACTTCATAAAACAACAAATCCATGTTGCCAATCCTAAACAACCTCATTCGTCTATGATTTAAGATAAGAAATCAAAGGTTGAGATCAAAGAACTTGGAGAACACTCAAGATTGAAGACTGAGATTGATTTTCAACTTACTCACACAACAAACACACCTCTCCATTTGTCTCAGTGAAGAAACACAAGTCCAAGACCCAAGACTTCATGAATTTTAGTATAAATAGGGCCTTCTTGTAAGCCTTTGGGGATATATCTAGTTTTTAGTTTTAGTTTTTCAGCTTATATTAGTTTGTTTTAACTTATTGTACTTCTTTAAAAAGCTTTGTACTGTTTTATTCAAGTTTAATGAAAATTAAGTTTTTATGTTAAATCTATTTTAATAAGTTAATGACTATTAATGTTTTTAAAAAAACGTTTATATAAGCTTATAAAAGTTCTTTTAACTCATACTTTAAGCTGTTAAACTTTAAGCACTATAAGTTTTTTCATAAGCCTTATAGTTTTTAAGCTTTTACCAAAATCACCAAAAAGCTAAAAATGGATGATTAAGCCATACCTTGATGCTTTGGGTTTCACTGGCTTGTCTTTGACAAGCTAGAGCTTATAGATCAGCTTATTGAAAGCTTATTTGTCCTATTTTGAGCAAGGGCTTTGTAAGTTTCTCAATTTCAAGTTTTATCTCATAAACTGTCATAGCTTATTGTACTACTTATTTCTGGATTATTCTTGCTTATTTATGCTTAATTCTTCATGTTTTATTGCTTATCATGCTTTCTTAAGTTTTGTAGCTCATTTGGTTATAGTTTTCATGAAATTCTTGTTTTTATAGCTTAATACTGCTTATCTATTTTGCTTATTTTAAAGTGCTTATCTGTGGTTGGAATTTGCTTAATATTGCTTATTATTCATTGTTCACCATCCGTTTCTAAAGAACTTTGCTTAAATCTTTAAAAATTAGCTTTAAAATGGATTTTTATAACTTAAAATGGTGTTTGGTTTAACTGTGTTCATGGGTCAAAATGGGTCAAAATCAGTTATGCCTTTTGGGTCATCTTAGTTTAACCTAAATTGATAATAAAAATCAGTTTTCATAAGTTGTTAAGTGTTAGAACTTGATTTTAAGGTTTTAAAAAGTTGTGGTTTGAAACTGTGGTGATTTAACAAGTTTAATCAGTTCATAGGATTAGATCTTTGTAGGTTAGGTTTTTATCATGTTTTTGTGTTTAGAGAAGTGTTAAAACAAGTTAGAAACAAAGTCTTTAAGTCTGCATTAGTTGGTTTGAGATTTTGTCAAAATCTGTTAAGTTTCTGAAGTCCATCCTCAAAGACAAAAGTCCCATCTTCATTAGCAAATTTAGGTTAGTTAAAGTAGGATTTAGGTTTTGAAATTTATAGCATAAGTAGTTTGTAGTATAAATTTAATCTGTTTTAGCTTAATTTGTATTTTTAACTTATTTTAGATGGCTTAATTAGGTCTGCAAAAAGCTCATTTGTCTTTTTAAAAGAAAACCAAAAACTCAGCATATACCGAGTTAAATAGCCATTTTCATAAGCCTTTTTCATAGCTTAATTGTGCTTCAAACTGTTTATTCTTTGCTGATTTAGATAGCTTATTGTATAAGCTTTACAGTGCTATAAGTCTCTAAGCCATAAGGATCCATTTTCTAGCTTAAAATTAAGCTAGAAAAGTGCCTTTTTGGCTGTTTAGTCAAAAGTTTTGGCCAATAAGCTTATTTGATTTTCTAAGCTTATTGGCTTATTGGATTTGCTTTAGTTGTGTTTAGATTTGCTTATTAGGATAGGTTTAAGTGTTGTTAGCTTATTTAGTTTAGATTAGAGCTTATTTAAGCTTATTAGCACTTTTAGTTTAGAATTTAAGTTTAAAAGCCTTTTAGGTAAATCTGTCATTTAAGCTTAGTATTAGCTCATTTTATTTGCTTATTTTTGTTCCCTAGTGCTTATTAGGTGTAGCTAATCGTCTATTTTTAGCTTATTTGCTTGTCCTTTAGCTTATTTAGCCTTAAAAGGCTAAACAGTTAGCCTTTTAGCCTTTAACCAAGTTTGTCACTTTTAGGAGCTTATTTCTAGCTTATTTTAGGTTTTATAAAAAGTCATTTTACAAAATGTCCTTATTTTTAGCTTATCTAAAAAGCTGTTTCAAAAATTTTGCAAAATAAAAAACTTAAGAATTAGGAAAGTCAAGGGTGAGCAAGGCTCGAACCCCTGACCTCAACCCAACTCCCAAGCTTTACACACACACCACAACACCAACTGCCCTAGGTCTTTTTCAGTCATAACCTCACACCACTTTACTTTTATACACATTTTCTCCCTTTAAGCTTAACAACCCATTTTAGCTTATTAACAGCTTATTTTAATAAGTTGTTGACCCCGTTTTATTTTTCTTAGGTTTAGCATAGTGCAAAGTACTTTTCATAATTTTCATAATCAGTTTAGTATTTTTAATATTTAATTTAGATTAAATCCGTTTTTAATTCATAATAAATAATATAAAAGTCAAAAAAATATAATTCTTTTTTTAAAAATTTTCTTTTATCATTTAGGATTTATAAAAATTAAATTTTCATTTGTAGGGTTAAAATTTTAGAATTTGGGTTTTTAAAGAACGGGTTTAGGAGCCCGTTAACGTTTTTTCGTGTTTTAGCCTTAATTGCTTTCGTTTTTAGCTTGCCTTTACTTGTTTTTGTATTTTATTTGTAGAAATAGGAAACCAAATCAAATATTGATCATTCAAACACGCGATCACAAACTTAATCACGATTTTCAAATTCGCACCTCGTCGGGACACGACCCGGGAAGGTTTTTTTTGGGGTTTTACTTTGGGTAAAAGTAATTTTCCTTTTTAAAAGCCTTACGGAATACTTACCCACTCTATTTAATTGATACTATCCTATTATATATTTATATTATATATATTTATATATACTAAAGGATTGTGAAGTCAACCGTAAATACAATAAACACGATATATAAAATGGTACCTCAATGTATATGTGTGTGACCCCATAGGCTCACATGTGTCTAGCCATATAAGTAGTTATTATGACACAAGCATACTCTAACAGCTCCCACTTACGCACGTCATAATAATCAAGTAATTATACAAGCAAAGGTTAGCGTCTAGCAACGCGCCATACATATGAGGATAGTTTCTTAAACATCTCATTTAAATGGTTTAGATATCCATCATCCTTTTGTTATAGATACTATGTTGAACATCTGACATGGATCATAAGTCATTCTTATATTTAACAATTCTGTTTCTCGATATAGACATTTTGAACTAGATTACCAAATCAATCAAGTATCATCTTAATTACATTTGGGTGCGGCCACACATAAACTGTTCAAATCATCAAGGGGCCTAGTAGTATCTTACTCCATAACATGTGGAGAAATAAATCCTATTTTGACTGCACGTGTCCGTTATGTGTTTCATATCCCTCCTGAAAATGGCCTTTATAGCAGCCTTCAACAGGTCAGTGTTGAACCATATCAAAGATTGACATTCCACACACACAAAACCTACTTGAATCTCAAATCTGAGGATGAGAGACATAACCACTTGCGAGATTCACTATTAACGCCGATCTATGTAGTGAATACTCATAGGTTGGGTCAGTCCAATGTTCATCCAATGAACAACATATGAGTTTAGCGGTATCATCCTTTAATATTCATATTGTATGAATATAACTAAAACACTTACATTTGTCTTAACTCAATGATGCTCCCGTATCATTAATTGACAATGGACGATTTAGAATAAATAAATTATTCATGGATTTAAACATGCTAATATAGGACATAGTATTTATAGAACAAAAATGATCACACCAAGTATATCAATTCATTAAGAGATAAAACTGTTTTACATCCCAATTATTCAAACACTAAAATAAATAGATCTACATGAAACTACCAGCTGGTCTAAGTCCAATGCTCCTAGCATGCTCAACATGTTTGGTGCAAGGCATTGGTTTTGTAAGAGGATCAACTAATTTGTTATCCGTATGAACTTTGAGAATTTGAATATCACCTTCTTGAATAACTTCGCGAATAAAGTGATATTTTCGTCGAAAATGTTTGGCACCCTTTTGAACACCAGGTTTGTCGGCTATGGTAATGGCACATGTATTGTCACAGTACAAATCTATAGGTTTATCGATGTTGGGGAAATGCCAAGCCCAAAAATGAATTTACGTATCCAAATAGCTTCCATTGCAGCTTCAGCAGCAGCTATGTATTCAGCTTCCATAGAAGACATTGCGGTAGTGCTTTGATTAGAACTTTTCCAATCAACAACGCCTCCGTTCATCATGAAGATAAACCTTGTTTGAGATCGAAGGTCATCCTGATCAGTCTCCCAACTAGCATCGGTGTAGCAAGTAACACCAAGCTCAGTTGTGGAATCACCACCATAAATAAGAAATATATCTTTAGTATTTCTAAGATACTTTAGTATGTTCTTTACAGCAGTCCAGTGACTTTCGCCTGGATTCTGTTGGTATCTACTTGTTAGGTTCTGAGAGAATGCTACATCAGGTCTAGTGCGCCTCACAGCGTACATGATAGAGCCTACAGCCGAAGCATAAGGTACTCCTTTCAATCGCTTCACCTCAGCCAGTGTAGAGGGGCCTTGAGATTTTCTCAAGTCTACATTGGGTTGCATTGGAATAGTTCCATGTTTGGAAGTATCCATCTTGAATTGCTTCAAGATTTTGTCAGTGTATGCATTTTAACTTTAACCGATTAATCTCCTTGATCTATCGTGATAGATTTTGATTCCTAGGATGTATGTCGCCTCATCTAAGTCTTTCATGGCAAAACATTTTCAAGCCAGGATTTTACATCTTGTAGCATTAGAATGTTGTTTCCCATGAGTGATATGTCATCGACATATAAGATTAGGAAGACGATGATACTTCCACTAGCTCTTTTATATATACATGGCTCATCGAGATTTTGAGTGAAACCATACTTTTTGATCTCCTCATCAAATCTCTTATTCCAGATCCTAGAAGCTTGCTTAAGTCCATAAATGGTTCTTTGAAGCTTGCATACTCGTCTAGGATGCTTAGGATTCACAAACCCCTCAGGTTGCACCATATAAATGTGTTCGTTTAGGCGACCATTTAAGAAGGCGGTTTTGACATCCATTTGCCAAATCTTATAGTCATAATACGCTGCTATGGCTATGAGAATCCTAATAGCTTTTATGTCTGCAACAGGTGAGAAGGTTTCTTCAAAGTCAACCCCGTAGGTTTGAGTGAAACCTTTTACTACAAGACGAGCTTTATAGGTATGTATATTGCCATCCATATCGGTCTTCTTCTTGAAGAGCCATATACTCCCAACAGTCTTACAATTAGGAGGAAGATCAACTAAGTTCCAAACTTGGTTGTCTTTCATGGATTGCATTTTTGCGTTCATAACTTCAAGCCACTTTTCGGATTCATGATCCGATAATGCAGCTTGAGAGTTAGGAGGTTCCCCATGATATCCTAACTCATGTTCCTCAGCATCAATATAGAAACCATATCATTCAGGTGCTTGAGGTATCCTTGCGGATCTACGAACGGGAATTACATTAGTTTGAGGTTTTACGGTGTCGTGTTTGACCTCATGTTGATGTAGGCTAGTGTTTTCAGAAGGTTGTGCATCTTCACTTTGAATTTCATCAAAGTCTATGGTGCCCCACTTGCTTCTTGTTTTATGAGATTGGTCTCAAAAAACTCAGCATACCAAGCAACAAAAATTTTGTTCTCAAGTGGGTAGTAGAAGTAGTAACCCGTTGTTTCCTTTAGGTATCCTACGAAGATGCACTTGATAGATCTGGACTCAAGTTTGTTTGGCGTGTCTCGTTTAACAAGCGCCTCACAACCCTGGACTTTCAAGTAAGACAGATTCGGGACTTTCCCGTGCCACATTTCGTATGGTGTCTTATTAACCTTCTTTATCGAAACAGTATTGATTATGCGTGCAGCAGACTCTAGAGCATAGCCCCAAAAGGACATTGGCAAAGTAGTTAGACTCATCATGGATCGAACCATATCAAGTAAGGTTCGATTTCTCCTTTCCGATACACCATTGTGTTGTGGCGTATAGGGAGGAGTAAGTTGTGAGATGATCCCACGACTCCTTAGATGATCTAAAAACTCTTGACTTAAATACTCGCCTCCTCGATCCGATTGAAGTGCTTTTATAGTCTTTCTGAGTTGATTTTCTACTTCGTTTTGGAAAGTCTTGAACATTTCAAAAACTTCATGTTTATGTTTAATCAAGTAAACATAACCATATCTACTGAAGTCGTCAGTAAAAGTAACGTAGTAGTTAGCACCTTCTCTAGACGTGGTTCTAAATGGTCCATATACATCACTATGTATGATTCCAAGTAGATCATCAGCACTTTCACTTGCATGAGTGAAAGGCTTTCTTGCCATCTTTCCAGATATACAAGATACACATACGTCAAAAGACTCATCATCAATTGACTTAAGAAGCCCATCGTGTTGTAGCTTCTCAATGCATTTCTTGTTTATATGGCCAAGACGACAATGCCATAGAAAAGTAGAATCCAAGTTGTGCTTGGTTTTCTTGTTGCTACATGTGTATATAGAACGTTCATTGGATATATGATTATGCATATCAATCTTAAAAATGCCATCACGTGGAAAAGCATTAAAATAACATATATTATCCTTAGAAACTAAAATAGCACCATTATCCATAAATTTATGACGAAAACCATTATCTCATAAACGCGAAAGTGAAATAACCCCTCTAGTAATAGTAGGGGAAAAATGACAATTGTCTAATACAAGAATCATTCCACTAGGGAGGATAAGATCAAAGCTCCCTATAGCTTCGACAGCTGCAGTGTTGCCATTGCCAACATACAGATCCAAAGCTCCTTTATTCAACTTCCGATATCCTTTAAGACCCTGGATTGTATTACAAATGTGAGTGCCACAACCAGTGTCATAAATCCAAGAATTACTTTTAGGAAATGAGAACGGTTATGTGCCAGATGCACTGGCTTTGTTCTTCTTTAACTCTGCCAAATATAGAGGACAGTTCCTCTTCCAGTGTCCAGTCTTGTGACAGTGGTGACACTCAGTGTCCTTAGCAGGATGCTCCTTTTTAGCAGGTGGGGGGATCTTGTACTTGGGATCATAAGCCAACTTGCTTTTTCCCTTGCCTCTTTGCTTTCCCTTGCCTCGTGCTTGCGATTTAGGTTTCTGGATTTGACCTTGCCTTATAGCTAGGACAGCATGAGTTTTCTTGGGTATACCCTTTTCTACAAGTTTTAGCATGGCATGCAGTTCAAGTATAGTCTCCCATGTCGTGCATGTTATAATTTTGCACAAACTGGTCATAATCCTTTGAGAGTGAAGTAAGAATCATGTTCACCTCAAGGACTAGAGGCATGGGATAGCCCAGACGCTCTATCTGATCCAAGTAGGCTTTCATCTTCAGCACATAGGTGCTGACAAATTGCCCCTCCTCCTGCTTGCAAGCATGAAATGCCTTGACAGTTTCAAACAGTTCTTGCTCAGCCTGCTGCTGGAACATAGTTTTCAGTTCCTGTAGGATCTCAAATGCTGGCCGATCCTCAAGTTCATTTGGACATCGGGGGGTCATGCAACCAGCATAAGACAAGGCCAACTTCTTGTTCGTTTCAGGCGGCCCTGTAGGCGTTGCGAACAGCAGCAGTTGCAGTGGCAGGAGGCGCTTCAGGTAAGGCCTCTTCCAGGTGGTGCAACTTTTGTTCATTCCTAAGGACAATCCTCAAGTTTCGATACCAGTCTAAAAAGGTGCTACCATTCAACTTCTCTTTTTCGAGAATTGACCTGATTGAGTTGTTGTTTGTGGTTTAAGTTGCAGCCATCTACAAAATAAAGTTCAAGATTTTAGTATTTTCAATAATTAATCCTTTTAAAATTAACTACCCAAATTTATATATATAAAACAATTAATTTGCTAGCAATGATAGATTCAAAAGGTAGGTAACGTTTACCAATTGCAAAACTTGTGTAATTCTTAGACCATATGGGACTTATGACATTTGTAACCAGAGAAACAATGTCAGGCTGG
>BQNB010108653.1:0-15280 GCA_026074375.1 Tanacetum coccineum
GAAAGTAAATTGGGAATATATCACTGATTGATTGAGAACGTAGCGCACGCTCTAAGAAATCCAGCCCTATACGCCGTATCTACGCCGTATCGACCTAGCCAGATACGGCGTATCGAGTCTTTTTCAGACATTATAAATAGAAGACTCAAAAACTAGTTTTCAGTATGCAATATCATATTATTTATACTATACTCATTGAAGTCGAATTTTAGAAGAGAAGATTAGCCACCAAGGTCAACCATTGATTACGAATCCATAGAAGACATCGTGTAATTTTTACTCTCTTAATCGTTCGATTTTCATTGTTTGATTACACTTGTAAAATTACAATGGTTGTGGGCTAATACCCTCATGTATTAGCCATGTTAATGAAAGTTCAATGTTTGGTTTGTTTTAAAATCGATTTCTTAATTTATCATTGATTGTTTAATTATGTTTATCACCTCATACTTGTTTATGTGTTTGAATATGCAATTTATCATTCAACTGGATCTAGTGATACGGACCAAGTAATCTAGATACCAGGATAGCTCTCCATATCTTGTTTTATATTACTGGACCAATAGGATCACAAATAACATTTTGTCTTTATCTTTGAATTATGAGCCTAGTTGGACCGGTAGGTGACCCGTTTATGTTTCAGCAATCACGCTCTTAATTAACTAATAAAGATTTGAATAGTGGACTACCAGTATATAAAACACCATCAAACAATAAGTGGGTAAAGTCCCATTGGGCTAGGGTTTTAACAGGATCACCACTGCTTTGATTCCCTAAGATAGATTATAATTAAACTAAAGGATGCTTTATGCGGATGCGTTAATTGTGACAGGATTAACCGTGTTCGAGATAACTAAATCATTGCACTAAAACAAACAAACCAACATTGAACTGGATTTAATATGGCTAATACAGTTTTTTATCATTTGGCTTGTACCGCTTTTCTATCTTCTAATTTTCTTCTTTTGTGTTTATTGTCTATTGAATTGATATTTGTCTCCACCAAACCTGTGCTAGTCTCTCAGGCTGAAAACCCTCATATCATTAGACAACGTATATAGCATAGGTTTAACCAGTAAATAGACTAATTAGAACTAATTAAAATACTAATAGAATTTAGGATTAATGTTTCACTCTTAGTGTTCGACACCCTACTTACCATGAAACTCCATCTTGACCGGGTACACTGCTCGTTAAAGTGTTGTTTTAGGTTTTTCGGCTAAATATAAATTTAAAACTTGATAATCAAGTAATTGACCCTACACGACAGCACATCAGGTTTTTAGCGCCGCTGCCGGGGAGTGAATTAATTAAACCTTATTCTTATTAGTATTTCTAACCATTAATTAGTTTAGTTTAGTGTAATCTAATTATTTAATTCTGTTTGTATTTATTTATTTAAGTGCTTCAATTCCTGCATTGTTTATTCCTGTTAAATACGACGTATTCAGTCCACTGAATACGGCGTATTAGTCCATTTGACCTTTTTCTCCATTGCAAGTTGATTATAGGTAAAAATGGACGACCCAAATATCACCATGGAGGAATACATCAGACTTAAAGAAGAAAAAGCTCAAAGACATGGTCGAACGTTTAATTGGAAAACTGCCACGTTCGGGAAAGTTGAAAACTATGAAGATGAGGATGATTGTTTCATTGACTTCGAAACTGAATTCCCAGCCATAGTCTTTGATAATACCTTAACGTCTGATACAACACTCCTGTGTGCACCCACGGTAAGTCCTCCTAACAAAAACAAGATTGATTTCAGAATATCATTAGACGAATCCGACGATGAAGATTACACGGTAATTTTTGACAAGAATTCATTTTCCTATAAAATAATTTATGTCAATGATTTAAAAAAGGATTCAAAAATGATGAAATACTCAAGCCTTCGTCACCCGAGCTTACGGTTGATTTAGACTACTTTAAAGATTTCAAAAATGAATTTCCAGCCATTGTTTATAATGATGGCTTAACGTCTAAATCAAATCTTGAAATTGAACCTCCTGTAAGTTCTGGACATATCAATAAATTTGAAACATCCTTGTCCAAATATGATGAAGAGGAACGAAACGCTTTACATGTAACTTTTCCCGATAATCTGAAAACGATTAAGGATAGCAATGACAACATCTATATAACACATCCTTCTGGGTGTAACGAAATAAAAAGATCAAATAAGCTTCCGAGAAAAATTCACGATAAGGCTAAAAAAGTTTTCAACGAGAATTTTTTTATCATAATATTAGATGTAAATATCATGAGTGAGAGTTACATTAACTGGATACCATTTAATCTCATCAAAAATTTATATGTGCCATTTGGCATCCTGTTCGACCCTAAACGGTATTATAAGGATGATGCTCACACAAGGATGTTGCGGAAGCCATGCTATGTTTTTCTTTACTCTATTAAAATCTTTGGAAAATTGGCCCCACAAATGAATACGGTGTATCATGGAAACATCTATACGCCGTATCAAGCATTTTAAACTACTTTGATTAAATCAACAAAGGAACATCCAATACGGCGTATTGGACACTTCCCAATACGGCGTATCCAGCGTGGGTATAAAAACCCAGCTAATACGCTGGATTGTTCTTCACGAACACTTTTTACTCGACAAGCAAATTTTTTTACCGCGCCCTAAAAACTTAAATCTCAATCTACTTCTTGCTATATCATCTAGATCCTAACACACGGTATGTTTTAAATCCTTTCTCTTCTTTTTCAATTATGAATTAGGGTTAGGGTTTAGATTTAGGATTTATGTTTTGCCATTTGTGACTACTATATGCCCCCTCTTTTTAGAATAATGAAACTTGTAAAATAAGACTGTTAAAATTTTTAGGTTAAAACGGGTAAAACTAGGGAAAACCCAAATAATTTTTCACTCTATTAAAGCAATACGGCGTATTCACTCTAAATGAATACGTCGTATCAGAGGTTTTTCCCCAATTTATCCCTATACGACGTATCCATCATTCTGGATACGGCGTATAGGTTGAGATCCCTTCAAATGCGGCATATCCACACCCTAATACGCCATATACTCATTTAAAAAATCCATACGCCGTATAGCTTATACGTTGTATCCTCACAAAACCGTTATACGAAGTATGTTATCACCCTATACGTCGTATCCACCCCTAAAAACAGAACAGTTAAAAGACTCATTACTCTGTGTACTGATTTAATTTTCTTGTAGATATGGCACCATTACCACACCATGACCTGAGACACCCATGGCTCAGATACTAGATGGATGGATACGATGAGGGTATTATACATAGTTACGAGCAAAGGCTCGAGACGATATAGAGTAGACCGGTTAATCGGGTACATGTGTTAGATTTTATAGGTTTGACTCCTGAGATGAGGCAGGATTTGGCAGTGAGGTTGAGGATGGTGTATACTGGGGGCGAGGGCTAGCAGGTATTTGTGACTCACGCTTGGAGGTATTGTTTGGGATCCGAGCGCCTTTGGCCCGCGAGTTTATTCTGGAGTTTCTCAACACTTGCAGGATGAGTGATACAAAGAAGGGACTGGATGTTGATGATACACTATGTTTTCAGTTAGGAGGTGTTAGGAGAAGGATGACATGGAGGCAGTTTATTCTGGCATTGGGATTGCACACCGAGCAGGAGATGGCAATGGCTGGGTTTAGAGCCTACTGGGATGGTAGTGATAGATTGATCCTCGATAAGGGGGATCTTAAAGATTATTGGATTGAGATCTCGTCTGACAGAGACTTCTTTGGGCCTGCCCCTTCTTATGTTCTTATTTGAGACCTTGTGAGGAGACTATGCCACAGGATGATATCTTACAGTATTTCTAGTAGGGGGCAGGCACCTGAGAAGGTGACGGTGTTAATCTCTTCTATCTCCGCAGCATGAATCGAGGGACTACTAACGTCCCACATCTATTAGCGCAGTATCTATTTAGGCATGCTGAGAGGAGGAAGAGCGAGGCCAAGTGGTCAGGAAAGGACTTCATTGGGCATCAGGCCATGCATTTTGGGCTTGTCAGTGATGAGGGATTAAGAGGATTGCAGGTGGTTACCCGAGTGCTCTCGTTGATTGATTTACATGAGCTTGGGAGGCTCAACATCTATTCGAGGTTTGGTGATACGTGGGCTTGGGTAGCTCTGGGACCAGAGAGGCAGCAGGTTGCTGCGGCTGGTGCCCATGAGGCCGATGAGGCTGGTTTAACAGTCAACGAGGGTGCTCAGGATGTTCCAGCACCTGCACAGGCACCTCCGCCACCTCCACCCACTCCCCAGCCCTGGAATATGTCATAGAGGATTGAGAGGATCGACGAGGAGATGCGTGATTTACGGCATGATGTTGTTGGCTTGCGAGGAGTTGTTGAGAGCTTTACTACCGAGCAGTCTAGAGTCTCTACCTGGCTGATCAGCTGCATGGCACAGCTCATGAATGCCAGCGGCCAAACTTATCAGGCATTCGATAGCATCCTTGTCGGTAGCTCACGAATGCCCTACCAGAGGCGTGACAGACCCAGGACAGGCGATGCCAGCACCTTCGCAGCCCCTCATACTGATGACTAGCCCGACCCTTGATCTCTTCCTTTTACCCTCTTTGATTATTATCTTTTGTGGATTTGTTTTGTACATTAAACTTATGAAACTCTGATTACCGATTTCCTTTTGATATATGATATGATCTTGGTTTATTCGTGTGTGACATAATCAAGACTGGCAGTAAGTTCAGCAACACGGCTCATTGATTGATTACAGGTTCAAGATCCCAAAACTATTGCTTGAAATAGAAGAAGGAAAAAGGTCAAACTTAAGGACCAGTTGAAACAAAAGGGCTTCCCGGGAGACAACCCGGCCTTTTTAATTGTTTTATCTATACAACGAGGACCTTGTATAATTTAAGTGGGGGGATGGAGAATTAGAACGTACTTGTCTTCTTTTTTACAAAATAACATGCAAAGTGCTTAAAAACGGCCAAATTTTTAAAAAAATTTAGCATGACTTTTGTAAAAATCACTAGTTACATTACCTAGCGCACTATAACCCTTGATACATATTGTGAGAATTAAGCCTATTCCGTTCCAATTGTTTACTTAAAAATTCTACAAAATTATGAGTGTGCCGGTGATGTAGTAGACTTTAGAACTTGGCATGGTATATCACTCGAGACCGCAATGATGAGTACTATGGTTTTAGATGGAGGAATATGTTCAACTGATAAATTTCTAGGATTAAACCAAATAGCCTATATGTCGTAAAACTAACTAACTACACTGGTTAGTTAAATCTCGTGTAACCCTTTGATCACTCAGATTTTTAGAGTAAATCCCATAGAACAACCTGTTGAGCCATTCCTTTCTTTTTCTACACCATATTATATGTTTCATTACACCTTTGCACCTTAGCCTACCGTGTAGATTAAGCCTATTTTAATCAAAGTTGCTAGTTGTTTTCGTGTAAAGTTTTGTATTTTCAGTGTCAAAGTGAAATTTTTCTATCTCTGTAATGGTCGGGAAATTGCATAATGCAATGGGAAAAATATGTAGCTCGTAAGTTTTGCTACTTTTTCAATTATGAATCATGTCCGAAGAAGAAGTGTTACAAGGAAAAGATTATCCGAATGAATTATGATAGTGAAGACGGTGAAATAAAACCGAGATTTATGATGTATTGCACAAAAAAAAGAATGAAGAAAAATAGTCGGTTCAAAAGAACTATACCAAAGGAAACACTTGAAAAGGATCGCTTAAGCGTTGGAGACGTTACAAAATCAACGAAGTAAAGTCTTGTAAAAAGTGCCGATATCACCACTTATTCTGTAAAAACTAAGTAAAGAGCGGATGTAAGGGAGAGTTGACCGTTATGGAACGCCAACTTAGGTTTGTTTGTCATTTCTATGATCGGAGGTGTTTGTCTATATGTTCGAAATTCTTTATCATGAACGTTCAAAGGGAAAGGTTACTAGCAACCTACCTTATTTTTTTTGGCTTAATCTATTGTTTTGTAAATCTTTGTCTAACACCTATTTTGCTTTCACTCCTAGCACTAACCTTAGTGTCTACTCGAAAAACGATTACTATACGAGCAGCATGTCCTATTCTGTCGTACACAAAGCCGTATACGCATTCTCAGCAGCCTTGTTGGATGACACTTTCGGTGAAATTAAAAGCTTCTCTACCTAGTAATCGTTTCTTCATCCAACCACTATTAAACTCAATCGGATTGATCGGATTGTATATGTCTATTCCGTCATTATGGCCATGTATGTATAATGTAGCTGCTTTGTTGGTGTGGTACTTATGGTGAAAGACTGTTGAATGATCTGCCATAATTCTTCTTACCCAATTTATCTTTTGACTTGTTCTCCTTAGCTTTAGCATGAAGATGTTATCCTTTCACAAGCCTAGTGATAGAAAACACTAATCACACCCGAGAAATTAACCGTACCAATAAATTTGCAACCCTAGATAGTTTGACAGATCTGAGTGTTTTCATTCATATATTTCGTTGAGGACTTGTTATGTACAGGTGATTAAGACAAAACGATGCTTAAACGGAAAATCCTCAACTTCGGTTGGGACGCATTTTCATAAACAAAAAAATTTCTAAAGTCTACTGAGGACAAGTAGGATTCAAGTGCGGGGATATTTGATGACATCAAATAACATCACTTTATTATTTCATTTATCCCCTTCTGTTTTGCCCACTTTTATATAATTATTGCATTATTTGGTACTTAATCACTTTAAAGTTGATAAATACAGTAAATCATTGAGTGTTTTTGTGAACCAAAGCTAACATGCGCGTAATTTGGAGCTAAAACGAAGACATTTGAAGAATGATGATTTTTGACTACATACGCCGTATCCAAAAAAAGAGATACGGCGTATCAGCGCCTGAACTTCACAAGAAAACGAATTTGACCAATTCCTAATATGGCGTATCCTTTATGTTTCCATACGTCGTATCAACGAAGATAACTATTCGAAGATAGAGTAAATTAAGTAAATTGGGAATGATATCACTGATTGATTGAGAACGTAGCGCGCACTCCAAGGAATCCAGCCCAATACGCCGTATCGACCTAGCCAGATACGGCGTATCGAGTCTTTTTCAGACATTATAAATAGAAGACTCAAAAACGAGTTTTCAGTGTGCAATATCATATTCTTTATACCATACTCATTGAATAGAAATTTTAGAAGAGAAGACCAGCCACCAAGGTCAAGCATTGATCACGAATCCATAGAAGACATCGTGTAATTTTTACTCTCTTAATCGTTCGATTTTCATTGTTTGATTACGCTTGTATAATTACAATGGTTGTGGGCTAATACCCTTGGGTATTAGCCATCTTAATGAAAGTTCAATGTTTGGTTTGTTTTAAAATTGATTTCTTAATTTATCGTTGATTGTTTAATTATGTTTATCACCTCATACTTGTTTATATGTTTGAATATGCGACCTATCATTCAACTGGATCTAGTGATACGGACCAAGTAATCTAGATACCGGGATAGCTCTCCATATCGTGTTTTATATTACTGGACCAATAGGATCACAAATAACATTCTGTCTTTGTCTTTGAATTATGAGCTTAGTTGGACCGGTAGGTGACCCGTTTATGTTTCAGCAATCACGCTCTTAATTAACTAATAAAGATTTAAATAGTGGACTACCAGTATATAAAACACCGTCAAACAATAAGTGGGTAAAGTCCCGTTGGGCTAGGGTTTTAACAGGATCACCATTGTTTTGATTCCCTAAGATAGATTATAATTAAACTAAAGGATGCTTTATGCGGATGCGTTAATTGTGACAGGATTAATCGTGTCTAGGTCTTAGGATGATGTCCCACCTAATCTTAAGAATGATAGCCAGCTTCGAGAAATAGTAAATAAATAGCACCTAAAACAACGACATTGAATTGGATTTAACATGGCTAATACAATTTTATATCATTTGGCTTGTACCGCTTTTCTATCTTCTAATTTTCTTCTTTTGTGTTTATTGTCTATTGAATTGATAATTGTCACCACCAAACATGTGCCAGCCTCTTAGGCTGAAAAACCCTCATATCATTAGACAACATATATATCATAGGTTTAACCAATAAATAGACTAATTAGAACTAATTAAAATACTGATAGAATTTAGGATTAATGTTTCACTCTATGTTCGAACCCCTATTACCGTGAAACTCTATCTTGCCTTTTTATGATATCATCTTTCATTTCCTGTCTAATGGACTTAATGATGCTAATTAAGGCATCCTTCATGTTCTCCACTCCCTGCATACTCATGTGTTTTGTTATCTCAGCGTTCAACCATTCATCAACGTCATCCTTTTCTTCAAAGTGCTGAATGTTCTGAGTATACCCGTGGTTACTTTCCTCTTGCTCACTCATGACTATTTCATCGTCGGTCATGTGTTTAACCTCTTCCTCCATATCTTCCAAATCATAATCGGACTCGGCGTCTGGTTGGTTAGGATCAAAGTAGTGAGCAAATTCTCAGATTGGGTCATGGGTTGGTGTACTTTTGCCAAAATAGGTAGGAAGATATGATTTAGTATTGCTGATGTGGTTCTCATTTTCCTTTTTCTCGTATTCCAAGTACTCGGCGATAGTCATATCTTCAATCTTTTTAGGTGTCTGACTTTCTTGTGTTAGCCTAAGATACTGTTTAATGGTGAGATCTTCAATGTCAACCTTATCCATGATGTTTCCTAGAGAATAGATCAATGTAAGAAAAGACATAATTGTAAAAATTCAAATTACTACTAATTTTTAGCTCCCTGGCAGCGGCGCCAAAAACTTGATGCGTATTTTCTTTTGAAATATTAATTAACCAAGTTTTAAATTTATAAAACTCGATCTACCTAACAACGCACTAACGGGCAGAGAACCCGATCATAGGTAGTATAGAATGGTAAATCCGAGGTCTTCCCAAGAGTTAAGTTATAATTAATTTTAATTTGAAATGTCACGTTTTGAAAATGGTTTTTTATGTTGATTTGAAATAAATAAAAATAAAATAAATAACTGGAAATTAAAAGAGTTGGAGATATCAAGAGAGAAAACATGCTAACATAGTTACTTCATTACTATTGTTATGAAAACATTTTCCTGTGCAATGTTAAACTATGGTTTCATTAGTGGTTTCTAAGGTCGATAGACTTGAATATGCATATATAGTCTATCCTATACTTCCTGCGATTCTGAATCAGTCCCAAATCATTTGGGAGGTAGGTTATCCAGTTTGCAGTGATTAATCCCAAATATTCCCAAAACATATCTAATAACCTATAAAGATTATTAACCCTCTCTTAAACAGTTCATGTGCTTTTTAAGTATATTAAGTGATAAGTGCGGTGACCGATTAGTTTCTACACTAGTTAAGGAGTTAGCGATCCTTCCTAGTACCCATTGGATCCTATATTGACTAGATAATCTAATATTGGGGCAAGCTAGGTACAAACCACCCGTACTACCAAAACCTAGGGTTATATGATAGTCAAGGAATATCTGATGAAACCATAATCTAACAGGAAGCAAACATCATAACAACATTAATTACATAACTAGGCTAGCACTTTAAGTGCTTAGCCGCTCATAGTAACGAAAACACAGCAAGAAATAGAAGAAATCATAGATTGAAAACTCATAATTCTTACAATATTTGTTTTTGAACGATTACATACAAAAATTAAGTAAAGTGTGATCTCCCTTAGACTCCAGGTGGAATTCTTCAAGGTTTATAAGCCTTTGTCGCCTCTCTAATTGGCTGTGGAGGAAGTGATGTCGGAATATCTTGAATGAGGCCTCTAGTTATAGGTATCGAACCTGTTACGGCATAACCAATAATGGTGTTGCGCCGTAACCATCATACACGGCATTTCATATTTAAGCAGTTGTTACGGCGTAACCAGATATGGCGTTACGCCATAACCTTCAAATAATGTCCATAAGTACGTGATCTTTATTCCATATTTATGTGTCTTCCTGGTTACGGCGTAACTGGATATGGTGTTACGCCGTAACTCTAACTTTGACAAGATTTCCTTCCAAATATATGGTTACGGCGTAACTGGATATGGTGTTACGTCGTAACTCTAACTTTGACAAGATTTCCTTCCAAATATATGGTTACGGCGTAACTAAATATGGTGTTACGCCATAACCTTGTCCTTGATCTTCGTACTTGCTTAATTTATGTTACGGTGTAACCATTTTTAGTGTTACGCCGTAACTTTCTTCAGAATTTACACTTTAAGTCTTTTTTTCGTTGTTTCTTGTTAGTTTCCTGCATTTCACCTAAAACTACAAAATGATAGAAAATATCTCGTTTTCGAGTGTTAGTGAAACATTTGTAAGTAATATAGGGGGTATTTTGTCACCTAAAAGTATTAAATTTTTGATGTTATCACATTTACCAACTCTTGTAGTGACGGAGTTGTTGTGTTTGCTGGAGGAGAAACATTTGTAACCAACTTTGAACTTGAAGGTTTATTGATGTGGTCGTGAATTCCAAGTTCTAAACTGTTATGATCAGAAGTCTTTTGTAGTTGGGGAGCGGGGACAGAGTTGTCATAAGCTACGCTTGTGACAATTCCTTGACTTTAATCAAAGTTTGATTGAATGTATTCAACTATCAATTGGTCATCTTGTTGTATATAGCAATCCCTTTGATGGAGTAGAATATCCACCATCCTAATGCGGTAGATCCCTTTCTCCTTCATCTTGTCGAGGTTTTCACAGTTATATAGTTATGTGGAAAGTGCATCCCAAAGATATGAAGCTTTTTTGAGAGTAGGTTTTGTATCATTAATGATGTGATATGGTGTCTTTTCGTGTTTAAGGATGATTAGAGATCTGTTCTGGATGTAGCATGCGGTTGCCATTGCTCCAGCCCAAAAGAATAAAGGAGAAGCCGAAAGCATCATTTGAGCAGCCTCAACTAGAGTACGATTTCGTCTTTCGACAACGTCGTTCTGTATGAATGTTTAGTGTTCAATGCCTTCTTCTTTAAAGTATGCATGGAGTATCTTGTTTAAGAATATGTTGACTTTAATAATTTACATTAGCTCCCTATAAGCCGTGGTCATTATAAAGAACTTAGTATTATAAGGTAAATAAGCAGGCGGAAACTAAAGGCTTAAATACCCCTCCTATACTTCCATAGGAGGGTGAGGATTCATTTGTAACATTTCACCAAGGTGTGTGTGTGTGTTCTTTCTCTCTCTAAAACATACACACATATTTTCTTTCTCTTTTTATAATCTAATATGGCTTACTTTCATTTCTATCCTTCCTGACCTCCGGATTGTGTTATGTTAGTGAATATTATATGTTAACAATTGGTACTAGAGCTAACCGAGGGCTTTTCGTGTTTGTTGTTTGCTTATTCATGGTGTTTCATAGGTTTAGACAACTTATTTTGTGCTTTATTGATAAGCCAAATGTAAAGGTTATTTGGTTTTTGTTTTTGAACTAAAAAAGACACAAACTTTCTTATGTTATTATGTTTGTAGTTTTATGTGGTGTGATTTAGTGGGTTTCTTTTGTGTTTAGGAACATTTTCATCTTAAACCGCTCCAAAATATCATTTATTTGGAATCATTTTTCTTAAAACGTTCCAAAAAAGTGTTTTGAAACACTTTTGTAAAGATTGTTCCTATACTTACTCTTTTTTGGAACTATTTCTTGTAAAAGCGTTCCAAAAGATGTAATTTTTGATGATTTTCGTGTGCTGCGTGGTTTGAAATGGATATGAAAAGAGGACACAAGGATTGTCCTTGCAAAAAAGTACTAGCGGTTTGATCTCAAAAGTAGCGGTCTGATGATTTTTGGCAGGCAAAGTAGCGATTTGGCAAGTGAACTTGTAGCGATTTGATCAAAATTTGCATACTACTTTAGCAGTTTGAGCCAAAGGTATTCACGGTTTGATTAAAAAGCTAACTAGAGGTTTGAGTAAAGAATATAGCGGTTTGTTCCAAAAGGCATTGTGGTTTGACTTATAAGTACTCTAGAATTTGGATTGCTACTTTTCCTAGCGATTTGAACCTCAATCCTTCATGGTTTTGAATCAAAAGCTACTTGCGGTTTGTTACATGCTCATGTAGCGATTTGACATGATTTTTTTAGCCATTTGAACCCAAGTGCTTGGTCGACGGTTTAATCACATTTTCCATGTAGCGGTTTGATGAAGGGTTTTAATTGGAGATTTGTACGAGTTCCTAAGGGCGGATTGTGATCCAGGATTTGTGGTTTGATTCATGTCAAAGAAGACGAGAGAATTAGTCATGGCGGGATTGTTGGTAATTTAATTATGAGCCTTAAAAAGAATTACCTTTTACCCATCAAAGCTTAATCCTGTTTCATCTTCGTCCTTACATGACTTCTTTAAACAATCAGTAAACCTAAATTGTTAAATACATATTAATCCGCAAGTCACTTATTCTGCCGATATTATACTTACATGGCAACATTATCTAGTTTTATGTTCATTCTTGTTACGATAAATTCATTACAACTTTTGTCCTAGTTTAACAACATTCAATCAAAACACCAAAGCAAATACAACACTTAATGCTATAACAATTCCTATACTGATTCACTTAAAATGACAACAACGGACTTTGGTTCGGAATTTTGAATGACAAGTGAACACGGTAATTGAATTGGTATCCATTATTTCGAGATCTAGTAGGATTTCACGAATGGCATCACATTATTTCATCTTTGTGAATTCCTTCTACTTTCTACCCCTTTTCTTCCAAAACCAACTCTATCGACTGATGAATTGCTTGAGGCACAAAAGGAAGATGATAAAGAGACTTGGGATTATCTTGTTGTACTAAATGTAAGGGAGTAGTCTAAATTGTAGTACTCATAGGTTATAGCTATCACTTTAAGGAGTTACATTGTAGTGCTCAGTGTCACATGCAGATGCTGATGTGGGTATTTTCAAGAGGTGTGGTACTTTTATACTTTTGATGTTGGGTATAGGGTACTTAGAGATTTAATCTTGCACCGTTCTTCAATCAGCAGCAGTGCAAGCTTAAGTAACAAATTTGGGGGATTTTACTTCAGTTTCAAGTTTGTATAATGGGTTTTACTTCACCATGTGGTATAATAGATAGCCGAAGAATACAGAGTTGGTTAGTAGCCAGATAGTTTAAAAGGGTGATGATGTGATCAGCAATTTCACTTGATGATTATTTGCTCACAGAACGACAACGATAATTAAGCAAAATTTTTCAAAGTTCTTCAATGACGTTCATAAAACCTTTTCAAGAATTTGCTTTAGACACTGAAACTTCTCGAGTATACGAGAATACTCGACAATGATGCATCTTCGTCAGTTCGTACAGCATGGGGGGGAAACGTGTACTTAGACGATATCATGTCAACTTCCAGGGGGAAGTAGTGTATACTAATTTACTTAGTATGGTTTGTGAAGTATTCTGCAAGCAAGAGAAAAATTGTTGCTGATTTCTTGCATGTGTCCCCAAACGTATATTCATCAAGTCGTAATTGACATGAAATTAGTATTGAAGCTGTTCTATTTGGTGTGGTTGGCTTCATACTTCCCTTCTCTGCTTCTTGTCTATATTCTACTTTGCCTTCTTTCATTTACGAAGCTACTCAACATTTCAGAATTGCTTTAAGAATATGGATGCTGGTTTGGGGGAAGCTGATTTAGAAACTTCGTCAAAAAGGAGTCTATGAAAAAAGCTTTTCAAGACATGCTACATGGATTGTGGGAAATTAAATCAAACTCATGCATACTACAATGGTTCCTGTACAAGTAAAGATACTGAGATCCCAAGGTGGGAGTACAAGTTTCAAGTCCCGAAAACTCCAAAAAACATCTTCAGTCATTGGGAAGCGCTTCTGGAAGACTTTTATTGTGTTGTATTTTTTACTTTGTTAGGAACATGTAAGTATTCGTATGTACACATATTTGAGGATGTTTTGTAGCCTTAAAATTTTCGAGTTGTACGGTTAGTTCATTAGTTATCTATAGCAGTGTCGACATAAGAACTGAAATGATTTTTTTACACACATCTTTTATATTTTATATTCTTTGATCATTATACTTGTTACATAATCCATTACAAGTGATCAACTCATTCCACTCTTTAGTGAAGAACACTTACGAAGACGTCAAGCTTTAAGTGTTAATAGTTTAGTTGTGTCATCACGATTGTGATAATCATTCATCTTATATATCTTGTGTTGTGTGTTGTGTATTCTCACACCCCGCTAAGGTGGAAACGCGAGGCGTAAACAAGAATGGATATCATCACAACACATGGTGTTTATATAGAGAATACTATAATGAAAACAAAAGTAAAGCAAAGACACAAAGTGTCATAACAATACCCAAAACCTAATGGTGTCTTAATTAATGAGAAAGAAGTCTCGTCAATAAATGACATGCAAAACATAATCCAAACAATTCATGCAAACGCATTAATTCAAACAGAAAGCACAAATAAACTCCAAGCATCCAACGGTCTCTTCTAGCCACTTCGCTCTATCTTAGCACCATTAAGCTCACATGAAAATGATACTTAAAACGTCAACATAAAGTTGAGCGAGAATCATAGGTTTACGACATACAACAATATCCAAAATAATCTTTCAATTAGCTGCTGCAATTACCAAAACAATTCATGACAACAAATAACAACAACGGGACGGAACGTGCCAACGATCCACAATCATATCAACTACATATGTGCGCTACATGGCCTAATATTAGCTCACGCAGTCTTACCACCGTCACACCTCATTTTGCATATTGGGATCCACAATACCAAACATATCATACACTAGGTAGGCGTACCCATCCGATCCTATATCACAACACTGAGTAGGCGTACTCATCTGATCCAATACACATAACTACAGTAAGCTTAAAAATATTTTAACACGACAACAAGACAAGCATCATTCTCACCCCAAAATAACATGAGAAAAAGGGACTATCAAACTCACCTTTGCTTAGCTTTAAAAAAGATTCCAACAAAAAGCTTCACAAACAACTAGCACAAATCTAAACAACAAAATAACTCGTGTTACACGCTACTAAGCCAAAAGCTTAATGCGCATGTAACAATCATATGATGGATGTCTAAGGTGTTCTATTAACCTCATGGGTCACCCCGACACCATACCTCACTTTAACCACTTCATTAACAAGTTTCACTAGTTAGTCACAATTTATTAAAAACTGCAGAATTTTAACGTGACTTAACGTACTCAA
>BQNB010108654.1:0-22914 GCA_026074375.1 Tanacetum coccineum
TCAATCATCTGTGATCGTGATGGGAGATTCACATCTAATTTTTGGAAATCATTTCAAAAAGCTTTGGGTACAGATATAAGTATGAGCACTGCGTATCATCCAGAAACCGGTAGCCAGAGTGAGAGAACTATCCAAACTCTCGAGGACATGCTACATGCTTGTGTGATCGATTTTGGCAAGGGATGGGTTAATAATTTTCCACTAGCCGAGTTTTCATATAACAACAGTTATTACGCTAGCATAAAGGCCGCACCATATGAGGCACATTATGGCCTAAAATGTCGATCACCTATGTGCTGGGCCGAAGTTGGAGAAGCTCAACTGACTGGTCCGGAATTGATTCAAGAAACAACGGAAAAGATCATCCTGATCAAGCAGAGAATTCAAGCTGCCCAGGATCGATAAAAGAGCTACGCTGATTTGAAGCGAAAGCCAATGGAGTTCAAAGTTAGGGATAGGGTTATGCTCAAGGTCTCACCTTGGAAAAGGGTTGTACGATTCGGTAAGCGGGGCAAGCTGAATCCGAGATACGTCAGACCTTTCAAGGTGTTAGCAAAAGTTGGGAAAGTTGCCTACAGGCTGGAACTTCCTCAAGAGTTGAGCAGAGTTCACCATACTTTCCATGTGTCTAATCTGAAGAAATGTTACGCTGACGAACCATTAGTCATGCCGTTAGAAGGAATTCACGTTGACGATAAGCTCCAGTTTATGGAAGAGCCCGTTGAAATCATGGAACGGGAGATCAAACGATTGAAGCGAAGCCGGATACCATTGGTTAAGGTTCGCTGGAACTCTAGGAGAGGTCCTGAGTTCACCTGGGAACGTGAAGATTCGTTCAAACAGAAATACCCACAACTCTTCACAAACCGGGCTTCGTCATCCACTACAAGGTCTTAAGCTTTGAGGACAAAGCTCTTTTAACGGGTGGAGACTGTAACATTTCTCAATTTC
This sequence comes from Tanacetum coccineum, assembly GCA_026074375.1. Lineage (NCBI taxonomy): Eukaryota > Viridiplantae > Streptophyta > Magnoliopsida > Asterales > Asteraceae > Tanacetum > Tanacetum coccineum. Next base: position 952 of record BQNB010108654.1, read on the forward strand.
AGGTCATTTTACGACTCCTATTATTCGTCACTATTTATTTTGGTCCGATACGCGTTTACTTTTAAATTAACTTTTAAGCTAAATCGCGTAGACTAGAAATAATCATTTAATGTAAACGGTCATCAAATAAATTAAGGTTTACATCAACCAAGTAATAAATAGTTATTAAGGAGATAATTATTAACCTTGCGTATTTTATTTTTATTGATCACGTAAAAGTGTTACGTTTCGCAATAAAATACATTTGGACACACCCCGGAAATACCTAGACTTACCTAAACTCAAACCAATACCCACTTTTAAACCTTAAACACAAAAATTAAATCAATTCTTGTGTTAATACCCACTAGGGCCGAATTATGGGACTAAAACAACTAGGAAAATCCTAGAAATCTCTTAATGATCTTCCAAGGTACATGTACATCACTTGGTTAATTAAAACTAGTACTAGTGTCCCCTAACTAACATTTACACATTGGATAATAGCCAAATGACTCCCCTTTTGCTCCTTAGGCCACGGCTAAATGCATGTATATGCACAAAGCATAGAATTTTCAATATCCTAGGTAAATCTTGTACCATGATCCCCTAATTAAGAATGGTACTTGGGTGTTTTATCAAAACCATTAGAGGCTAACTAGAAATTTACAAAACCACTAGGATTTGGTTCGGTTTGGGTTGTTTGTGTAACTAGGAGAGTTAACTAGCTATTTGCCTATAAATACACACTCATATTCATCATATTACACTCTTGCAACTCACACATACAATAAACACTCTCTATCTTTGCTTCTTTCCTTATTCGGGTCACAAACACACGCAAACACCTCATACTTACTTCACTTGAAGTCACAAACGCAACAAAGGTTATACAACAAGCTCATAAGGGGTACACAAGCCAAGGGGTTGATATATATTGAGTATACGATCGGGTATATGCTTTGGGTTAACATCCTACATGTTTAAAACTCGAATATAAATCTTAGGACCCTTGTAAGTCACGTCTAAACTTGTACATTTCATACTTCATTGTTTTCTTTGTTACCTAGTCATGTATGTCACGATAAATATGCAATCTACGAGTTACATGGACGTGAACACGCATGGTTCGACCCATGCGTGGCACACGTATATAAAAACACATGCATTTGGCCTTGTGTGGTGCTAAGCTACGAGAAACCCATGTAACGAGACGTAATAACAAGTAAGAACCCAAACGTGTTCGTTTAAATACAAGAATAAACATTAACGTGAACACCAACTCTTATACACGAACTTTTATAGATATTATACGTAAACTCTCGTTGTAAACAACATAGGATGGCTTGGGAATACGTACGCGACCGTAATGAACACTTGCATGTAAAACACGACGTGTACATAAGTTAAATACCCAACATTTTTGTCACTAGGGCACGTTTCGAGTTATGTAAGTGGTTAGGGAAAACTAATGAGCCACAAAGGGCCTTAAGTGACCCAAACGTGCTCACGGCTTGGGCCCAACCGGCCTAACAGCCCCCAAGTAGAATGCATGGCTTATTATTAAGCACACTTGAGCTTATAGAGGGGTTAGGAAACTTATTAAACTCGTTAACTAGTAGAACCCAAAGGGAAACTCTTAACGGGCCACCAATTGGCTCGTTAAACCAAAACAGGCCCAACAGGCCTAATAGTGGAGACCCACAGCTTATTGATAAGCTCCACGAACTTATTTAGAAACCTAAAATGCTTATCGAAGCTAAATGGACCCTAATATTCATTAAGACCAAACTCGGACCCTTATCGGGCTTATTAGCCCACCACCGAGTCCAACGTAAGCGAATAAGCTCACAATAAGCTTGGGCAGCTTATTGGTGAACTTATGTAAGCCTAACGGGCTTAATGGACCTAAATAACACTAGTGGACCTTAATGGACCAAGCTCGACCCTTAAAACCCTATTCGAACTCTTAATGGGCCTGAAAGCCTAATAACGAGGGCTTATTTGCTTATGTGAATAAGCCGAACCAAAAACAGACCTAATGATTCTTATTAAGGCTATAAGATAAGTTGGACCATTTCATTCAATCCTTAATGGACTTTTAAAACCAATCGGGTTAGAGTTATTAGGATAACAAGCCCAATAAGCTCCAATATGCTCTCCCGAGCTTATTTTCAGCTTAAATGACTTAAATAAGCTTAATGAAGGCTTTTTTGCTTTTAAAATCCAAATTAGACCTTTAAATGGCTTATTGGACCTTAACGGATCCAATAAGGCCCAATAAGCTCAATAAGCCAAAATAAGCTCATCCGAGCTTATTTATGGGCTGACAACAGCTTATATGACTTATTGGAACTTAATGAAACATAATGCCACTTGTTAGAACTTAATTGGAGTTAAAATACGATTTTTACAAGTTAAGGGACTAAAAGTGTCAATTTATAAACTCAAGGGTTAAAACTGACAAAAACTGTTTTAGAAAGGTCTAGGGACTGTTTTAGACACTCTAAAACTTAAAAGGGCTGTTATAAACATATAAGGACCAAAAGTATAATTTTGTAAAGTTGGAGGACTAAAAGTGTAATTATGGAAACCTAAGGGTTTAAGATGTAAATATTATATATTACCTAAACACAAGGGCTGTTTTGTAATTATAGAAAAATTAAGGGTATTTTATAAACAAAAGTGATTTTTATAAACTCTTAGCGAACCGGACGAATTGTATTCGGGTATTATACAAGTAAACCTACGATTTAATAAATACAAAAATTTATTTATAACAATTATACGTGTACAAGAATGTGTGAAATCGTATACCTTCTTAAGAGCCATCAAGTGAATATAAATACATAAAACATGTGCACCACCACACAAGTGATAACGGTATATATAAACTAGTAAATTATTGTAGTTTATACATTGAGTCTTTAGCCTAAACTTATAGACTAAGACTGGCCGTATTTACTTAGGTATTTGACGGTGTGATTCAATTGCCGTGGTTGGATATATATTATCATTTCCAGAGGACTATTTACTAAGGTGAGTTCATAGCCCCATGTTTTATAATTATTTAAATGATTTACATCTTTTGGGTGAGAACATGCTTTGTTTTACAAATTGGACGCAAGTGTACATTTTATACTATGATTACGTGTTTGCCTAAGTAGCGATAACCTACTGAGCCCATTATCATGAACTGTCAATTACTGGATTGTGAGCGCGAATGTTATAAATAGATCTATTTGGGATTGACATCCCCGTTTGGGTAGCTCACTGTGCCGGGTTTCCGAACAACAAACGTATACCATGTCGGATTGGGATGTTGCGGGTTAGAACATCATTCACGGGCATTTATTAGCAATTTATTGCATTCATACATGTCGAGCTTTAGTGTCATGAGCTTAGGAAAACGTAGTTACTTTTTATGATGTTTGCATTTGTTGCTTAATCATACATTTGAAAATCTTGCGGTCCTACTATTGGTTTACATAAACCTATGAATTTACCAACTTTATGTTGACGTTTTAAGCATGTTTTCTCAGGTCAATAAGGCATGAGGTGCAGTGATACATTGGAAGTCAATAATTGAAGAGTCATATCAAAGATTGTGGGTCTTATTAAATTTTGGGGACAATTGTTATAAACTGAAATCTTTATTTATAATGTTGAACAATTTGAAGCCATGAGCTTATGTAACAGACAAGTATTTTGTTAATCTAGTGTATCTTTTTCAAACGACACATTTAGTGGTCGTTCTCATATCTTGTGCTATTGATCTATGAAGTAATGCCCTCGGATATACATTATATTCTGCTACTACCCAGATTTGGGGGTGTTACACAATCGATCCTCAATGCTCATCTCACCCTTCCAACTCAATCAATGCTATCAAGGCACATTTTAAAGAGGCAACCATTTCCTAAACCAACCTGCAGCAACCCGAGATTGAAACCGAACCACCACAACTAGAAGAGCCTGAACCAACTCTTGAAGATGAATTCCAAGATTTACATCTTAACCTACTAGTTCTTGAAGTCCTAGCTCACTCTCCAATCTATAACGCCATATTAGATAAATACGTAGAGAGCTTAGAACTAGGCAAAAATGGATCATCATTTATCCAAGGAGAAATACCTGTGAAAATGAAAGACCCCGGACTATTCACTCTAATTTGTAAATTAGAGGACTCAAAATCTTTCAACACCTTGGCCGATATAGCATCATGCGTAAACATAATCCCACTTTACCTTTTCAAAAAGCTTAACATTGGACTATTAGAAGAGACTGACCATATCTTTGGATTGGCTGACGGAACCAAATCCTACCCCGTTGGGATTGTGAAAGATGTAGAAGTCCACATAGGAAAACTAAAACTATTAAATGACTTCTACGTAATTGATATAAAGAAGGACCTTGAGACCCCTTTGCTTGTAGGAAGAGGATTTCTAGCTACCGCCAACACAGTTATAGATTGTAGGATGTGTAAAATAGCAGTAGGATAAGGAATCACTAGGTCAGTATTCGGTGTAAAAGGAGTAGACTTAGGTGAGGAGGAAGCACCTTATTGGACCACGCTTAAAAAAAAGGGAATCCTACACAACAGGGTGGGAAAAAGTAAAGTAGTGTCAGTAAACGTTGTGTATAGGTAAGAAAGGCGAGTAAATAAATGAGGAAGGTAGCAGTTGAGATATATGTTAGTAGAATATAACGGGGTAAGGAAATAGTAGAACGATTGAGTAGACTTAGGTGAGGAGGAAGCACCTTATTGGACCACACTTAGAAAAAGGGAATCCTACAAACCACGACCTAGCTCAGACGAAGTAGGCGCACAAACCCCTTATTATGACTGGTAAAAGATTTCTTAGATTGCCTTTTGCCGCGAGAATGGGAATTTTCTAGAGATTGCCGAGGCTTAATTCTTTTAAGGACTACCCTTAGTGTTTAGGAGAATGGATGGAAATTTCTAGGAGACATACTATTTAACCTTAAGTGTAACTGTGGAATAGAGGACCTAATGAAAAAACCAATTAAACTGGTGTGTCAAACCACCCAAAAGATCGGGATGATGGAGCATGGCATTCCAAGATTAAACTGATTGACCTCGATGGAGAGGAATTTACCAAAACCCTTCAAACAATCCCCACTACTTGGAAGCTCTCCGAAATAGAAAGTCCAAGAGTGATCATCGACTTGGACCACTTCTATGACACTTGACGTGTGACGTCGAGTCTAGCTACAAGAGTCGTTAATAAAGAAAAGCGTTTCTTGAGAGGCAACCCAATATTTACTTTTCTCGTAAATTAAGAGTGTCATGCGTGTTTTAATTCTTCATACTTTGTTTTATTATATTTGAACTATCTTGTAATCATGCTTTTTTTGTCTTTAACCTCGTCTTAATTTCAATCAAATGTATTTTGCAAATAATAAGTGTAGGGGAATTTATCCGGCTTTTGAGCCAAATTCAAACATGTTAAATGAATTGTTTAGATTAATTCGCGCCAGTTTCGAGTCATATGATTGAATTGTTAAATCTTAGGTTTTATGCAGCTATTTATACAGGAATTAACTTATGGAATCAAGTGCAGGAAATTTTTCATTAAAAACAAAATTTTTGTTTTCACAGACTGTGGAGACGACGTCACGATTAACACGTGACGCCGTCACGTCAAACGCCCAGGTCCAGAAAACTTAAAGTTTTTAATTATTTTTGAAAATAAAACTTGCATAACATTTAATATACGTATTCTTTTGTTATAAACCTGCAAATAACTAATTGAATTTAAAATTTTTCATCATATCTTTATCTGCTTTATCGTTGTCAAACCCTAAAATTCACCAGTGTATATTGGTTTATCGCAACATTTTTGGCTTGGTGTAGTTTGTCTTTGTCTTTGATTACCGGTTATATTTGATGAGGTAGAAGCTTTGGCGAAATTCTTAGGAAGTTTATTGGATGATTCTTGAGGAGATTTAACTAGTTATCGCCAATGTTTCTTTCTCCATTATTGAGAATAAACTAGGAGTTAGATAGTGAGAGGAGGTAGAGTACTAGTTTCTTTCCTTGTTTCCTTTTCCCTTTTATTCGTTTTTAGGGTAATTCATATAGTAAAATTGGGACAATGTTCAACTTTAAGTGTATGGGGAAACTAAGACCTTAGAAATTATTCTGTTCATTTGCGTTTGCTTTGTCCTTGAAATGATGGGTAATATATCGAAACATAGCATAAGAGGTGATTTTTACCCAAATTTAAAATTTTTATGACACATACCGACGAAAACCAAGTACTAATAGTGTCTCATGGATAGGAATTTATATGACTAGCAAAATAACCCTCAAAATTTCACCCCAAAAATTTGAGGTTCGCCTTTAGATCTTTAGGAATTCGGGTATCTATTATTGATACCCAAGATAGTTTATACCTTTAGCTTTCTCGAGTTAAGGAGTGAGCATTCACATGTGTCTATTCCGTCATTATGGATGTGTATGTGTGGTCTTCGTCAACTTTTTTAGAGCATTGAAATCGGTATTAAATTATATGAGTGTACCGGTAGTATATTAAAATCTAGAACTTGTTTTTATGATGCATCTCGAGACCGCATAGTAAGTATTAGGATTTGCTTGATAAGAGGCATTAGGATTAACCTATGTTTTAAACCTGTAACTGTTATGATAGTCACACCGATCATATAACTATCCCACACCCTTGCCATGCACTAACCTTTAGTGTAGGATACCCCTAGTATAACCCTCTGAGCCTATCCTTTTTCACGGTTCTTGTAATTTTCTAGTGGATTCCAGTTATAATGGAAAGAGCCATTGTCACCCGTAAAACCAATCGTTACACCCTAATAGATCCTTAGCCTACCTTGTATTGTACTCAGATTTGAGTATCTTATGATGTTTAACCCAAGTTTTATGATTAAGTTCAAAGTTGCTATGTCCCCTTTTCCTTGTGGTATAAATACGGTGTTTGGACTATTGGGATTCTGGTAGTATTTGTTTCACGGAAGATTGAGGCTAGAAAATGTTTAAGTCCAATAACCTCTACATGTTTGTAATATGTTATCCATGTTTTGATCTACCTCAAATCGGGGTATTAGTTAGATTGTAAAGATTTGAGCTTGTTCTAATAAAGCTCCAAAGTTGTTATGGGGTACGTATTAAATATTAAACCTCTTGTGATGTTTATTTTGGGTGTTATTAAGAAAAATGAGAAAAGATAAGGAAGAGATTGATGTAGAGTTGTGTAAAGTTTGTAGATCTTTGTCTGAGTCTTGGCTTAAAAACCAAACCAAAATGTATTCGTGTAAATATTTAGCTAACCCTTCCTCTCCAAATTCACCTAAAGCCACCCAAATGTATCCTATCCATTTCTGTTTCCATTATATGTTATCTTTACGCCTACACCCATAACCCTTTTTAAATGCCTCTTGGATAGTTATGATATAATGCTTGCACCCTAGTGGTGGGGGTTGATCCTTTACCAAGCCTATGGTAATTTATATGCTATGATAGGTAATGAGTGTTGATTTTTGTTTCCTCCTTATGTTATAATTTATTATACACCCGAGTGAAAGAGAGAATCCCAAACACTTATGTGAGGTGCTAGTATATACTTTCTGTGCTTTTAATTACGAGGTCTAGAAGGTTGTGTTATAGAATACTTTTAAAGAGTAGGCAAAATAACCCCTCATATTGTTATTGTCTAGGCAGAAAAGCTCCATTTGCTTAAGGACAAGCAAATCCCAAGTGTAGGGGTATTTGATGAGGTGTCATTTTATACACTTTTTCGAGGTCGTTTAACCCCCTAAATCGTGTGTTTATGCCCAAAATAGGTACTTAATCGTTCCTTTTCAGGTATTTCTCATTTGGAGGGCATTTGGAAGAATTACACGTGACTTGGGCTCATTTAGAGAAGAAACGGACAAGACTACGAACCTAACCAACATTTCTCAAGATTAAGTTCTCAGCAGCTGGAGACGGCGTCACAGTTTCTACGTGACACCGTCACAACGCATCCCACAACGACGTCACATATTCCATGACGGCGTCAGAGATCACGACCTAACCTATTATCTAGAATATTCTCTTTCATGACGGCGTCATGACTAAAATGCGACGCCGTCACAGCGTTTTTCCTATATATACAAACTCGAATTTAGGAGAGAGAGAGAGAGAGAGTGTAACTTTAGAATAAAAGAAGGTTACGAACCTTAGTTCGTTTAGCAGCTGATGGAGATGATTTTTTTTAGGGCCTTAAACCCTATAGATGTACTTCTCTAACTCATGTTTTAATAAAGTAAGGTGTTATTTAATCATTCAATATTGTCTATGTGTTGTTTGATTCATCTTGTTATTGCTTTATCTTTATCATGCTTGGCTAAAAAACCTCTATTGTGTTTTATTTATTGATTATATTAAACTTAGAAATTTAGATCTTAGTGGTGTTGCTTCTTGTGATGGATGTTGCATGTTAGTCTAGAAACCAGTTTTGTTCTGTATCGCTGTTGATATGAGTTCGGAATAAACATGATTGTGTAGAAAGGATACCATCGGGTAACAGTCTTCATACTACCTTGCCCCCTAATATGGTTGATCCACTTTAATATAATCTTCTTACTCTGCACTTAGTTATAACTCTTTGGGGCCTTGTAATAGTCTCTTCCCATACTAACCTTACTTGTGAGGTGTCTTGCTTAAAGGAATACTAAGTAGTCGGCGGTGTTCGTGATAATTCTGTTCATGACTTAGAAATATTTATACTGATAATCACAAGTGTGACTAAGGCAACAACACTAGGAGAAGATTTTAGGGGAGTAATACATTGGTTAAATTAAACAGGTCTTTTTTTTATGGTTATCACCAGCAGCTAGATTTATTAGATTTTATTTAGTTTAATAGCTAAAACCAACCAACCTCTCAATCATATGATTTACTTGCTTTTCATCAAACATACAAACACAAATGATTCTTCCCTAACCCTTGATTCTTGTTAACCTGATCAAGCCTTCCCAAACCTATTCCTACGACGGTGATCGATAACAAATATACATCATCGATAAGAGCAACGCGCGACACCGCCTCGATACGCATCCACGCTCCCACCCCTCTCCTCTCCTAAGATTAGGCAGACCGCCTGCCCAACCTTAAGGGACGCCCGCCGCGCGTCTCTCTCACAATATTTGTGCTAGAAAGTTACATGACGACCGCATCACCCTATCTACCAACAGCTTTCCGTCCAAGGCTAGTGATACAATGGTACATTTATTCACTGTAATCCCCCTTAAATTGTAGGACACCCCCACGATCACCAGTTTATGTGCAGGGCCTTGTTCCAGCCTATTTCATTAGTTATAAATAAATGGCAAGGTCATCAGGTATGTTTTACGCTCTCAACACACACTTACTTACTACATACATACTTATTACTCCCAAAAGCGCATACTTACTCTCACGCCGAAGGTGATTCACAAGGACACCCCCTGCACTTCACTTAATGTAGTGTTTCTATTTGTATTGCCACAGGTTATTCGAGACTTGGAAATCCAACATTCACCCCCAAAACTCTTCGATCCCTATCAAAGCCTGATCGTGTCCATATTTGCACAACCAAATGCGATCTACTACCAGATGATTAGATTGTGGATAGTGGTTGCACTAAGCACATGACCGGGAATAGAAGATTATTTACTTCGTACAAGGCGTATGATGGTGTACATGTCATATTTGGGAGCAACTTAAGGGTAAGGTCGTCGGTGGAGGTAATATTACTCATGACTCCATCACAATTACCAATGTTGAGCATGCTAGTGGTATAGCTTTTAACTTGATTAGCGTAGGTCAATTATGTGATGATGATTGTGTAGTTAGCTTTACTAAAGTAGATTGTGATATTAGTAAAAGTGGAAAATTGCTAGTTAAAGGTCATAGGAGAAATGGTATATATACTTGTAAATTGGGAGATAACTCCAAACATCAAATTTGTCTTGCATCCTTGGTGGATAACTCAACGCTTTGGCATAGGAGGTTATGCCATGCCAATATGAGGTTAGTTCAAAACTTAACTTCTAACGAGCTAGTAAGGAACCTACCAAAGTTGAGCTTTGAAAGACACTTTTGTGATACATGTGGTTTAGGGAGTCAAGGTAATGCAAACAATAGGACTAGGAAAGAAGTGTCAACTACTATGGTTTTAGAGTTGTTACACTTGGATTTGGTTGGTCCATCTCCCATTTAAAGTTACGGAGGCAACTTCTATACTTTGATAATTGTTAATGACCACTCAAACTATACTTGGGTTGTGTTTGTAGAGTCTAAGGATGATATCTTAGAAAAGTTTTAAATATTGTGTAAAAAGCTTGAAAACCTACATGATTGTTCTATTGTTTCAATCGTAACAAAATATAGTAGTTAATTTGACAAATTGCAATTTGGGAGCTTTTGTGAACAACATGGAATGTCTTATAACTTGTCGGGCCTGTTCACTTCTCAATCGAATGAGATTGTTAAAAAACACATAGCAAGTTAAGAAAGATGAGTCATGCTATGTTAGCCGAGTAATCCATTCAACAAAAGTGTTGGTGTCATGCATTAGATACAACAACTTACATATTTAATAGGGTTTATCTTAGAAAATTCATTAATAAAACACCCTACGAAATTCTTAGAAATAGGAAGCCGTCATTAGAATACTTTAGGGTCTTTGGTTGTAAAGTATTTATACATAACACTAAAGTACATCTCACAAAGTTCGACCCAAAGTCTTACGAAGGTGTGTTTTTAGGACATTCTCAAACTAGTAAAGCATACATAGTGCTTAACAAGGAAACAATGAGGATTGAGGAATCTCTTAATGTTACCTTTGATGAGAGCTTGCCCGAGCCCAAGTCATCTTCTTCGGTAGAAGATGATAGGATTGATGAACCCATAGTTCAAGATCTTAATGGGTCGCCATCATTACAAGTTAATGTTTCGGATAAAGGCTATCCTAAAAGTCTAAAAGAAGCTAGAGATCACCCAATAGAACAAGTAATTGGTAAGTTTAGTGAGAGAACACTTAGGTCTAAGACTAAACTAGATTAGGATTTTCTCATGACATTTCCCCCTATAGGATTTTCGAAAGATCCTTTCCCAAAGTCCAAATTGAGCAACAGTGCCCAGTTATGAGGTTTTTTTATGGTTGACATGCACCATAGGATATTGATTTGAGTGTGAGAGGGGTCAAAAATAAAAATATAACTCTAAAGTTCGTTTGCATACCCTATTAGAGATAATTATGCTCTTAGAGCTTATGTGCTTATGTGCTATGTGCTATGTGCTAGAGACTTATTGTAAAGACCTAGAACTTAAGCAAACCTTGTGTTTTAAAAAGATGAAAGGAATATATGGTAAAATTCATTATTAAAATTAATGTGACATTATCTCGGATTCTACATATCAAACCTACGTGCTATAACAAAAAGTTGATCTACATCTTTCCAATATTGGTGTAATCATCGCCTCACATATTTTTAACTATGAGAAAACGACTACTTCACATACATTGTATGTTATAAATCCCCATGGATAGACGATGAACGATTTAAGTTTGACAAAGATCACTTTGAGGATCATAACACACCCTTGAGTGTTAAAATGTAGCGTTTGTTCGTCAACATGCACATCTGTTTAATTTTATATATGTTTTGATTGCATGCTCCTGAATAGGATAAAAAAGAAAAGAAAAGAACTTTAGCAAACATACAAACCTACTCATGTAGTTAAAGAAAATATCTTTTGAAATTGAATTCGGTAAGGTATTGATACCAAACTAAAAATACACAAATAAAAAACAAGATAATAAAGTTATCCACATCTTAGAAACTAAGAAATTAATTCACCAATAAACTATGGTAGTATTAATATATACAATGATAACACAACTCATTGACCATAAGTTTTAGCTATAGATATTATACTTAGCGACACTTTGCTATTTTATGATGGATTATGTGTCTAATATGTGTAAAATATCCAAAAAGGAGTAAAATACACACTGAAGTAGGCTTGATAACTTGAACCACTCATCTGAGATCCTAAGTATTTTCCTTGCAACATAATGAAAATAAAGTTATCATAACCGAAAATCCAAAATGGCGATTAAGGATCTCTACACAACAAACTACAATGAAAGTATTATGCATGGACAACCTTTGGTGCATGCATGCATACTTGTAAGAACTAGCTTGTGTAACTAAATCATCCAAATTATATACCAAACCAAAAGGCATTCAAACAACAATCTTAATTTCAACACATTATCATTAGATTCCCAACCTAAAACTTATAATCACCAAGACATTATGTCCTTACATCACCAACTTTCCTTCACATAATCATTTCCTCCACCCTCTCAAAGAATCAATAAGGCTAAATGTCAAAATCATATGAGATCTCTATCCAAAATTGCTTACCTACCTCTTCCCACAAACCTTTATAAAAATCAACAATACACCAAAACACAAACTACACTTGCCCCACTCTCTAAAAATTGGTAATACATAAGAAGATAAACAAACATGAGTGAATCATCCACTGGAAATTATAAAGGGAAGAAGATTACGAGAGAGGAGGAACCGAATAATGAATGGGTTAACCTAAAAAGTGATGATAATGTAATCCTAGGAAACTATGTGAGGAAGTGCCTATTGGATGGACCGATATGGTACAAAATGGGATATCCTCTCCCTCACAAGCTCGATGAAAACGAGCATCCTCATACCGCTACTTGCAAATGTTGCAAGAAAGGAATTAAGGTCCAAAATGACCTTAAGAACTTTCATGAGGAAATAAGGGAGATTCATTACTCCCTTAACAACAACTTCAAGTTGTTGTGCTTAATAGTTGAGCCTTTGACCAAGGCCGCAACCCAACGATACAAGAAATAAATAGGTTGGAAAGCACCTTTAAATAAGGGGATGATAGGAGTGGATACCCCCAAATATGTATAGCTTGTTGCTAGGAAATGTGTAAAATATTTTGTATATTGCATGTTTTATGTGAAATAAAATGTTTAAATATATCTTGCTCAATATTGCCTTGCTACAACATACTGGGATGAAATTATGATAGAATTATCCATGCATGCTCAACAAAAAGTAATTGGAGTCATGAATGTCTATATATAAAATGTTAAAATACGTATATAAATGTATGCATCAATTTACAAAGTCTCAACAATCCACATTTGTACTCATCCATGTTTTCAAGATTCCAAATGGTAAGCTAACCCATGTTGGAATTGCACATATGTATATGTTTTGTTGCTTGTGTTATATTGTGTTTGCTTGTTGCTAGTTGTAGCCAAGAACACTTTCGAAGGTAATGCTCTTGACCCATGGATCCCCGCCTTGGAACAAGGGGGAGCAACGATCTAGAGGGAGCATGTACAATGGTATCTATTATTTCTTCTACAAATATATCAACCTTCCAAGAAAAGACCAAGGTCCCGCCTTTTTGATTTGACAAAAGGGGGAGGAGGAAAGCAAAGCATTGATGCTTAATGATCGAGAAATGCAAGCAATTACGGAAGCAAAAAGCAATAAGGTGAAGGTAATGTTCAAGCTTCACCAAATTACAAGGCCAAGATCAAGACGTGCACTTCATCAACGGCGGTCTTCATCTTTGCTACATTTGTAATTTTATTTGCTTTCTGAAATTTTATTTGTCATCATCAAAAAGGGTAAGATTGTTGGTACAACATTGACTAGGATCTCCTTTATGTTTTAACGATGACAAATAAACATTCTCAAAACGTAAAATCACAAACGGTAGCTTAAATCCGCAAAACCGGATTTCACCATCTGGCACGCTGGCCACGCGCTGACACGCGAAATCCATTTTGCGGATTTAGCAATTGTCGGATTTCCTCTTACCCAACACATGTGGAAACTTTAATAAAGGTATGTACATTATATTTGAGCATTTGGGAACACTCAAAATGAGGTTTAGACTTAGAGAGGAGCAAAAATGAATCCTCTCATTTTTCTATAAAACGCCAACTCAAATCTTTCATCAAACACCTCTAGCCAAGGCTGAGACTTCTTTCTAAACCTAGTATGATCATACTTTTAATATACCAACAAGCAAAAGTAATTATTTGACCTTAATCTGGATTTATGATTGTTCATAATCACATAACGGGTTTTACTTCCTTATTGGTCAAACTAAGTCAAAGGTCACTTTGTGTAAACGCATCCTTTCCTGTTATGGGATATGATTTACTTAAGATGCAAAGCACTTAGCTTGTTTGCATCAAGATGATTAGTGATCAAATCCATTATTGATTATCATGGATTAAAGTCTAAATGACTAATTGAGTTTATGGTATTTGGAAGTTAATTATACTTTGACTTTTCTCACTTCCTTACCCATACAAATGTTTTACAAACTTACATGTATTCCTCACATGTACAAGTCCACACTTCTTCTACACTATCATTCTACCCATTCTTTCTAATCGCTTGTTTATCCTTCTTACCCAACAAGTGATTTCATCTCTTCTACACACACTCCAATCATCTTCTTCCTAAAAAATACCATAATTAGTGATGTGTTTCAAAAGCTTTAAATTTATAATGACTGAAAATACCAATTTTATTATAGGGAAACACAAGGGTAAAAGTATAACCCATGTATGTAGTATAATCTTTTTAGGTAAGACCAGGTCGTCCACAGGGATTTGAGTAGTATTCTAATAATAAAAAAAACAGACTTTAACAATTTTGTAAATAACTTTTTACAAATGATAATAAAGATGACTACTCGAATGGTTGAAAATAATCTATAAGTGTTGGAAATGATCTTGAAAATGGAACCTTTAACTTACAAAAAAGATTTCTCGTTAGAAAACGTTTTCACAAATTAACTTGATTAACTCAAGACTTATATTTAGTATACTAGACCAAATGTGTCACTCAAATAGTTTAGTTACTTATTATATCAAAGCTTATTTTGTTTATCAATTTTAGAAAGTGGATTTCTCGGCACAGACGATAAAAATCATAGACAAATCTTTAAAACCACATAGATCATAACGGGTCTTTTGACCTATACCGATATGATTATATAATCTATGTTGATAAACAAAAACGATAAGATAGGATATAACAGGATTGCAACATAAGCTTGAGATTAAAAAGATCACGATCATACCAAACACTTATTCATTATCATAACATCACCGAGTAGTCATGAGATATTTAGCCTCTCATGGCTAAGTGGTTCATAACATAGCTTGTTTCAACAATAAACTTCATTATTTCACTAAACTAGTATGATGATCTTCTTCGTTCTTGGTTGTTTGATCTTGATTTCTTTAAGAGGGTGTGGTGTTTTATGTTTGGTGGATATTTGGAAAGGGCTTGTGAGGGAAGAGGTGTGTGTGAGATTGTTATAAGAAGAAATGAAGAAGGGATAATTGACATTACTTGAAATTTGTCCCTATTTATAGGCTGTGTGAGGGGTGAAAGTGCGGTGCACAAAGATATTTGTGCGGCGTACTTGGTGATTAAATGTGAGGGAATTAAATGTTTAGTGAAGAAGTGTGATGCACAAGAGAATATGTGCGGCGTTCTTGGGGTATTAATGCAATAACATTTAAGTCTTCATTTATTCTTCACGTCAGATAGAAAGTGCGGCGCACAAAAGAAATTGTGCGGCGTACTTGTGGAGTTAATGCGTTTATTTGACTAAGTCTTTAATTCCATTGACTTGAGGAGAAGTGCGGCGCACATTTTCACTTTAGAGCTTGAACTTTATCTTTTCTTTGTATATTGTTTCCCTTAGCATATAAATACTTGATTTGTTGTGTTTGAGCTCGGTGTAACACCCCCATTTTCCACATATAGCAGCGGAAGCTAAGTTTTTGGGTATTACTTCATGAATCAATAGTCACACTCATAGAAAACGACTCATAAAGAGACGTTTTAGAAAATTTAGTTATCATTCGATATAATCATAATTTTAAAAAAACAGAGGTCCCAAAATCTACATGAAAACATAAAGTTTGAATGATAACAAGTTTGGACGTCCTCAAGTCCAATGCCACTCCGTGCCATAGGTTGCTCAATTACCTGAGATAAACATGCTAAAAGGGTCAACACAAAGGTTGAGTGAATTTCATAGGTTTGAAATGTAATAGTTGAATACAAGTCATTGTAATGGTAATAATTGCATGCATTTACAATTATCATGGAAAACAGTATTATTGCCCTAAGCTCATGCAACCAAACATTAATCGTAATTCAAGTTATTACAAATTGTTTCCATATGGGTGCCTCTACCCAAAGATGTTGTGGAAGTCTCTACCCAAAGATGTGGTGGGAGCCTCTACCCAAAGATGTTGTGGGAGCCTCATGGCAGATGGAGGTAACTTAGGCAATAATATATCAGGATAACATACAGTTGGAAAACACTTGTATTCATGGTTTATAGCATGTATCCCCTTCGCGGGTTTATAAAACATTCAAAAGATTTAAATGCGAGGCTATGAACTCACCTTGATAAGGTAGTTGATTGATTTGAAATTTAATTCAAATAGGAGTAAACAGCCTCGTCACGCAACCTGAGGTAATATGTCAAGTCTCAGTTTGATTGTTGATATTCCAAATTTTATTTCATAAAGTTTAACGTAAATGTTAATTTGGTTCATTAATTTATGAAAATATCGTAACACTGTTCGGGCTATCATAATCCAGAGGTCATATAGTCAACGTTTGAGGAGCTTAAACACTTTAAATCGTAAATCCAACAACTCGTCAAAACGTATACCCAAATGAAACCCCTCGCGTAAAATTTCCTAGTAACGTGATACGTTATAGATTAAAAGATAAGATTTATCTTTTTAAGTTTCTTCAAAAGTTAGTAGATGATAAATTATGTTAAATATATAACATAATTGTTTTATGATGTTTCGATCGATAAATGATAACGACAAATACGCCGGGCTTTATTAAAATTGAGTCTTATAATATTTAAATATATTTTTATAACTAGTATGAAAATATTATATTTTATACCCTTAAGAATATGAAAATTACAATATATACCCTTGGTATATATTTATTTACAAAATTAACCCTTTACATATAATTTTATACTTTTAAATCCACAACTTTTAGGTGTTGACAAAAACAGCCCCTGTAGTTTATAAGTTTCAATATTTACAATATATACCCCTTTGCATGAAAACGATTTCATTTCTAGTCCAAAATCCATAATAGTTGTATTTTTCAATCTCGAAAGTATTTTGCAGCTTATAACTTGCTAAAATAAGTTAGAATAAGTAAATTTTATGAGCTTGGAGCTTATGAAATGAGCTTAAGAGCTCATTAATCCAAAAAGGGTACGTTTGGGTTTAAAAACATAACCCGATGGGTTTAAGCTTTAAGGGTTCATTTCAGGTGATCACAAGGATGTATAAGAGCTTATATATGATCTAGAATAGCTTATAGAACGAGTGATAGACTTACAAGAACTTAGAATGGGTCAAAAATGGTGGAATGAGTCAAAAACCTTAAGAGATGAACTTAGAGCTTCTTTTCCTTAACCTTGGCTTCGAAATTAGTTTGTGCCTTCTTCCTTAGCTCAGCTAGAACATGACTTGAGAGAGATTTGAGTTTGAATGGTGAGTTTGGAATGCATGCTTGTATGTGACTTAATATAGGGTACGAAGGAGTGGTGCCCAAGGGTGTTGCTTGGGGCAAAAGGGTGATTATGGGTCGAGTTCATGGCTGTTTTTGGACAGCCAACATCGGTCCCGGTAAAATGGTTGTCATTTACAAACCGTAATTCCGATTAAGCTCAAACCAGTGAGCATGGTTAGATATTTGAGTCCTCTACAACTTTTAGTTTTACATACTTAGGGGTCACTATACAAAAATTTAAAGATTACAGCCATTTATTACAGGTGTGCAGAATCTGCGCACCTTTGCCATTTCAGCTATAACTAATTCATCCGACATCGAATCGGGTCGAGTCAACCAGAAAAATGATCACAAGACATAGGGATACAACCTAGTATTTTTACTTAATACCCAAATCCTACTAATTTTTCCCAGATCCTATGTTTTATCAATGGATCAGATTTTGAAAACTATGAACTAGTTTAAGGGTGTAACGGGTTTGCTAGTGTTTTCGAGTTTAGGATTAGGGTTTAGGTTTTAGGGTTAGTGTAGGACTAGTTAGGAGAAAAGTGTAAATTAGAGGCTTGCAACATGAACTTAAAAAGGTTGTACGAAACTAGAAAAAATTTGGAGGGAAAATGGGAAATTTGAATTCTATGTTATGTCGATTTGTACATTATGCTTTAAAGAGTTGTACCATGGTTTAGGAGGGAAAAATGGTTTGAATGTTGTCATATGCTAGAAAGGTGGTATGAATGCTATAAAGTTTTAGAGGGAAAATGGCTAAATTTGATTATTGTGCATAATTGGGTTGTATATTGAGCTTTATGAAGTTGTACTAGGGTTTTGGTGGGAAACGATATTCAAATTATGATGCATTAGAAATTTGTACACATGCCTTGAAAGCTTATACCTTTGAATTGCATAAAAATATTACATATGATTAGGGTTTTGGTTTAAATGTTAACGTATAAGGTTCGTTTTATAAAAACGTTATAAATGGTACGTTAAATAGATAACGTATTGATATTTGAACATATTGCTTGACATATTATAATGTTTATTTGACATAAACATTGATGGGGTTGGTATTGGTAGTTGTGTGAGCTCGTTTACTTTGGTTATGTAAACTATGTTACATAATGGATGGAATAAAAAAAATATTCTCGTGAAAGTGGTTGTACTTAATACAATAAGTAGATATTACATTGATGAAAATTTAGGATTGTTACAGTCCCCCAACCTTAAAGAAATCTTGGCCCAAGATTTAGTTGGATGATAAAGTGATGTTTGGAGATAGATGTCCTTTGTTTCTGCGGTCCCTGGTCAAATAACCCACTTTGCTGCAAGTTTGACACTTGACAGTGTAAAATCCTTTGTGATGCAGGGTGCATCTTCTACACAAAGGAAGGTTTCCAGTGTACCTTTTGTTTTCAGTATACCTTTTGTTCTCAGTTGGGGTGGTAGCATAAGCCCTGATAGTTTCTTGTCTTCTATTCTGCTATTGGTGGTAATGGTTGTTATTGTTGTTGTTACGGTTATTTTGGTAGTTGTTGTTGTTGCGATCATTGGGGTAGTTATTGTTGTTACGATTATTGGGGTAGTTGTTGTTGTCATTGTTGGTGGTGTTCCTTCTATCATCAAACTTTCGTTTATGATCATTGGTTCCTTGCACAGAACCATGCTTTAGCACCTGATTCAATAGCCTCTAGGCTATGTTGATGGCTTCTTCCAAAGTTTGAGGCTTTGATGCAGTAACGGTTCCTTCAATACTTTGGGGCAATCCCCCGATGAAAACTTCCATAAGTTTCTCATTATTTGGCACCATGTTTGGACATAAAGTTTCCAATTCTTATAATCTTCTAGCATAAGTCTTGAGATCATTTCCTTTTACAACCAAGTTGTAAAATTCGTCCTCCATTTTCCTGAGTTCAGTTCGAGTACAATACCTGTTGGTCAAGAGCCTTTTCAATTATGTTCAGGCGATCTTGTCGGCTTGCTCTATTCCAATAGGTTTAGCATAGGAATTCCACCAGGACAAGGCATCTTCGGTGAGAGTACCAATAGAGAATTTCACTTTGCAGTCCTCGGTACAGTTGCTACGAGAAAATACTGATTCAGTTCGCTCAAACCAACAGATGAGACCAACAGCTTCTTCCGTACCATTGAAGTAGAAAGGTTGGCAACTCATAAACTCTTTGTAAGTACATTTTCTTGCAGCAGGAGTTTCTCTTGGCTCGGGGTTCCTATTTGTATTGTCAGTATTTGCCATGTTAGCAGCTTGTGCTTTCAGAGCAGCAGCAGCACTGTCAGCAACTAGTTGTCGGATGGCAGCCTGAGTCATAGCTGGTGCTGCAGATGTTGATGTCCTTTTGGGAGGCATTCTATCAATATATACACTACAACATAGAATAAGAATCCATAATATGATATAGTCATATCACAAGTTAAGGTATGAAAATTCTCATTATTATACAAAGACTTGTGATCATTCTTTGATATCACATTGCATGATATAACGGAGAATTTTGGAATTTAAGACTTCCAGAGATAGACACGGAGATAATGGAATGAACAAATTCCATACAGAAAGAAGTCTAAAGACTCGTGAGAATGATTAAATGAACCAAGAAAAGGAATTATTCTTACAAACGGATGAAAGAAAAATGTTCGTACGAATGCCATACACTTAAGCCCACTCAATTGCAAATCGTTATTTACATCCAAAGGCGTCCCATTCGCTCTCTCTGAAGTCTAGCAATCTGAGCATTGGCTTCTTGAAGTTCGGTCTTTAGTTTGTCAAAATCTTGTTGTGTGACCTTCTATTTTATCTTTCATTTCCTCAATGTGGTCAAGAGAGAGCTCATCTAAGTGATTCAAAATATCTTTGATTTGTTCTTCATGGAGTGCGTATGACGTGTCTGGAGCGCCATGATAATTCTCTCCAATCTCAATTGCTTGAGGTTGGGCAAGAGGATTGGTAGGGGAAGATGATCAGAAATGGGATCGTTCATGAGGTGGCAAAATTTCTTCTGGAATGAAGAAATCAAACATTGGTGATAATACTGGAGATGGAGGTAAAGTAGTTGGTGAAACCATAGGAACTTATAGTGGAATCAGAGGTTCATTATTATTATAATCATATGATTGTATTGCGTGCATATATGAATCATCATGAGAGGACGAGATGGCTAGTGGGATTAACCCATTCTCAAATAAAGAATAAGTATTTCCCGGTGAGGCTGGGAAATAATCCGGAGAGGCCAGGAGATAATTTAGGGAAATTAGAGGAAAAACCATCCTCGACATCGGAAGTAGGATGAGTGGGTGAAGACATCACTCTGTAACAACCCAGTGGAAAATAAGTATAAGTTATTTATATTTAGTAAATAGTTATGTATTATTTGCTACGCAAATCTCTTACATACACTATTCGGGGAAATGCAGTGGCACGGAGAACTTTCTTGGATGAAAAGTAGTTATAGTTTAGGTTTTAACCTTGTTCTCTATAACCATGAGCTCTGATACCAATCTGTAACACCCCAATTTTTCACATATAGCAGTGGAAGCTAAGTTTTGGGATATTACTTCATGAATCAACAGTCACAATCATAGAAAATGACTCATAAAGAGACATTTTAGAAAATTTAGTTATCATTCGATATAATCAGAGTTTTACAAAAACAAAGGTCCCAAAATCTACATGAAAACATAAATTTTGAATGATAACAAGTTTAGACGTCCTCAAGTCCAATGCCACTCCGTGCCATATGTTGCTTAATTACCTGAGATAAACATGCTAAAAGGATCAACACAAAGGTTGAGTGAATTTCATAGGTTTGAAATGTAATAGTTAAATGCAAGTCATTGTAATGGTAATAATTGCATGCATTTACAATTATCATGGAAAATAGTATTATTGCCCTAAGCTTATGCAACCAAACATTAACCATAATTCAAGTTGTTACAAATTGTTTCCATATGGGTGCCTCTACCCAAAGATTTGTGGGAGCCTCTACCCAAAGATGTGGTGGGAGCCTCTAACCAAAGATGTTATGGGAGCCTCTACCCAAAGATGTGGTGGGAGTCTCTACCCAAAGATGTTGTGGATGCCTCATGGTAAATGGAGGCAACTTAGGCAATAATATATCAGGATAGCATACAGTTGAAAAACACTTGTATTCATGGTTTATAGCACGTAACCCCCTCGCGGGTTTATAAAACATTTAAAAGATTTAAATGTGAGGCTATGAACTCACCTTGATAAGGTAGTTGATTGATTTGAAATTTAATTCAAATAGGAGTAAACAGCCTCGTCAC